>JBAIZL010000001.1:39541270-39808770 GCA_036971475.1 Prosapia bicincta
CCCAACTCGTTTGCTGTTTCCTGGATAAATTGGTTGTCTACGTTAAATGGAAATGTTGATAGAGCGTATTGACCATTGATACTTATTAGCGAATATATATATAATAAATTTACAATATTTCAAAAACAAGAATACATTAAAAGTAGACTATTCTTGTTTTTGAAATATTTTTAATTTATTAACTGTATTACAAGAAAACATATCACCATATTTAATATATATATATATATATATATATATATATATATATATATATATATATATATATATATATATATATAATATAGATATAAATATAAATATAATTTATATATATATATATATATATATATATAATTAAATAAAATGAATAGTAACTATTAAAAATTATTATCTCAAACTATATATGGAAATAATACCTAATTGATATTAATAAAAAATTATCAATCTTATTAATATTAATGCCAAAGAATAATATCAATTGTTTATTCAATCATATTCAAAGTTAATCATATAAGTAATGTGGAATTAGTAATTATATTACAGAAAACTTCCCTAATAAAATGGCACAGATAGAAAGTAAGCTGCGGTGCATGTGCGCTGTCTCATTACCCACTGTGTATTAGTGGAACGCTGGCGATAGAATTAACTCCAAGATAGGAGGAGAAACCTGTGTTAGCCCAGATACCTATCGAGATAGGCCTAGGGTATCCGATAGCTATGGGCGTCCCATGTGCGTTGCTCCATTACTCCCAAGGTACTTTTGCCTATCAGATAGAAAACGATATCCGGTAAGGCAACGAACCACTACAACCAGCGACACGTCTTTACTGTTCGAGATCTCAAGAACGAATGGCTCGAACTCTAAATGTAAAGACTTCGTTTTTTTATAGCACTACAGGCTTGATAAGGGAAACAAATCAGTGGCCGAAAAGGCGCAATAAATAGATAAGACAATGTTGATTCTAAAATCATCCGGCTTATCATTTATTCAATTGTTATTTCGAGTAGTCAAATAAACACGAATAAAAAGTAATTTTGGACCTTCCTATGAATCATTCCATCATCTTTTATACAAGTAAATGATTATTTTAAGTGGTCCCCTCTTTACACATAAATTTGAAGTATTGATAGTAGGGAAAACTATTGTGACACAGCAAGTTTTGAAGTTACTTTGGTAAGTTTCGAGACAGGTGTTTGTATACACAAACCTAATTTTAAATTCCACGTATGCCTAAGGTATTCCTTACATTAATTGTTAAGGAGATTCCGAAATGTTTATCTTAAAAATGGTAGCCTATGTTTTTTTTCCTTCTTGTTATTTATTTAACATATTATTATATAGAAATAATTTGAATCTTTAATCATAATATTGTTGAATATTTTTCGATTGTTACAAAATTTTAATGCTTTTAATGCCCATTTAATGCGCTGATCAAGTGCGAAGCTCGGCCGCTAAAACACTTTAGTAAATAGTGTTTTCATCAAGATTATTCAATAAATAAAAAAATGTCTGAAATTAATTCTATTTGTCAAAACTGCCTCATGAAATTACCTCGAGGTTTTGGAAGTTAATATCGAAATAAACGTTTAAATCAAATTATCTGTCATTGAAATGCCCTACAGAAGTGAAAAATTGAATGAAGATTGTAGTTAATAGATGATGTTTTAATAAAATAATATACTATTCATAGTTAATAGTTAATAATAAAAATGTAATTAATAAAAAACATTTGTATAGGTGTTGGGAAATATACTGAATGAAAATTTATTTAATAAAGACATTAAATGATTCAAGATCCAACTCATTATTCAATGAAGAATCTCTTATCTTTCGAACATTTGTATAACAAACTTTTAAAAAAGTTATACACGATTTTATAGTCCATTTTGTCTATAAAACAGTTTTTTGACTGTTTTGTCAGGTTTATAAAATACTATTTACTATATGATTGTTGGAAAATCAATTTTAGTTAGATTTGTTGGAAAAGCTGAGAATACTAGATACAAAATACATAAATTATTTATTTTCTCAATTACTGTATAACTGAAATGGTGGCAACCTTTTGAAATTTGATTTAGAAGAACCAATAGAAAGACTTATAATAGGTGAAAGCGAAGATTAAGAAGATAATACCGAAAGCGCAGTCAGGATCTTGAACCAAGATTGACTCGAATCCAACTGGCTCTCCGAATCAAACTGGATCATCGTTTCAGGTCCTAGGCACAAGCCTCTTCCGACAGAGGTTTCTCAGTACTTCCTTTCTTGGCCTGTCTATCGATTATGAGCCTATGGGTCTATATCTGGATAGGTCTAGAAGGATCTGTTTTTCTATACATTACTCTCATCAATTATCCAAGTTCACATACACCTTTTCAATAGACACGAAACGTTTTAATTGTAAGGTGATAATAGAATCAGAAAAATGTTGTCTTGTTATTTAAGGTCATTTGAATTTTTTAAGCATCTCTAGGTTGTTTACTGTAATAGTTTCTATAAATTCCCAAAATATTTCTCATAGTGCATTTAATAACAATTCTTTATGAAGATTTACAATGTTTTTGCTCATTTTTACTAACTTTTATGCTTGGGATATTTTACTAACTGTCACTAGGACCAAAGTTACAAACAACTAAAAAAAAGTATGAGCCATTAGATTGACAAAACTCAACCTGTAGGTTAGCAAAACTTGCTTACAGGCTTTATTCAAATTTTAACCAAAATTAAAAAATATCTTAGTTCTAAAATTCGTACTTACTTTCTCTTTGTCATTCTCTCCCTCTCTCTTTCTTTCTGTCTCACTCACTCACACGCTCATATACACAAGCGCGCGCTCGCACGTACACATACACGCACACGCAGAGCAACGCACAATAACACAC
This sequence comes from Prosapia bicincta, assembly GCA_036971475.1. NCBI lineage: Eukaryota > Metazoa > Arthropoda > Insecta > Hemiptera > Cercopidae > Prosapia > Prosapia bicincta. The sequence goes on from JBAIZL010000001.1 coordinate 39,544,133, forward strand.
ACACACGCGCGCGGAAAAACACCCTAAGCCTTTTACTTTAACAAAAGAAAAATAAAAGAAGTAATTAATAATCAAAACTATACAAGGAATGTAAAATCCTAATAAATCTGACACTTAAAACTTACTGAAATATCGCCTATAAGAAATAGAAATGTTGAATATTAACATAAATGCTACACCTTTTGTAGTAATAAACTTATAATATAGTATGGATAATAATTTATAGGTATAATTGAAATAATATGCAAGTTGTTAATTTTCAAAGTAATATTACACGTTTGAAGAAAGCAAGAACAAAATAGAATTGATAAGTATTATTGTAAGTAAATAAGGACCTAATACTAGATTTTTAATTAAATGTTTAATTTATTTAAAAAAATTAAATTATTTATTTTCTCTTAACTAAATTTACTAGTTTTTTCCTTTCTAAATTTAATTTCTCTTAACTAAACTTGATTTAGATGCAACACCCTTAGTATAACTGATTTTAAAACAGAAACTGTTTAGAAGTGTGAACATTGTAAAAGTTGTCTTTGATATTTAATATGTAATAAACAGTTGTTCATATCTATAGTAATATATAGCAAATTAATGGTGCGTGAGTGCGTACGTGAGCGCGCGCGCGCGCGCGCGTGTGTGTGTGTGTGTGTGAGAGAGAGAGAGAGAGAGTGTGTGTGTGTGTGTGTGTGTTCCTCAACCACGTAAAAATTACTTTACTCAGTGAGCTGAAATTTTACATGGACATTCATAAGGTCTCTGGTTAATGCACAGGCCTATTTATATTTAGAAATTCATCAGGGCACCGCCTCACGGGCCTTGAAAACTCCCTTAACACTTAATTTTCTAAACTCTTTTAATATTTAACTTGACTTAATCAGCAGATAATCACCTGTAACAGTCACTTTTAAACACATTTAAACAGCTGATAGTAATTGTTTGTTATTCATCTTTCTAGGTTAGTTTACTTTACAAATGTTATGTTACAAGCAGAAGTCTTACCTTCCCTTGGTTTTCAACACAATAATCAGTAAGTTTATAGTTTGATATACTTATTGGAAACTAATCCATACTATTATATAAAAACCTAATGGTTCTTTCTGCGTGTGTATTACGCTACTCAATCATGTAAAAACTACTGACCAATTGAGCTTAAATTTGGTATTTAGGACCTATTTCCCATTCCCTCGCATTCGATTTTAGCGGAAAAAAATTATACGGAGCAACGCAGAAAGTCATCAGAGATACGATAAAAATTCTGAAAACTCTCGCTCACGCCCCAAAATTTACAATTTTGGAAAATTGTAATTTCGTCCAAACGTGGGGTAATAGTGGTAAAAGTGCACATTGCCCACTCCAAAAACAATGCATATAAAATGAATTAAAAACATGTCCTGAAGCTATATTGATAGTTATTGTTTGTTATTGCCACGGAAGGTTAGTTTTATATACCTATGACGGATCCAGTCAGGATAGATTTGGTTATAATTTTATACGTTTAACCAAATGTACACATATAAGGCTAGAATAGAGATCACGTGACGAAGTATTACTCCTAGGAAATAGACGTCTAATTAAGTAATGTTTTATGAAATTACAATCAAATCTATCTTGACTGGACACTTTCCAGGTTATTTTAATATAGGTATATAGTAATGTATAAAATTACAAGAAAATCTATCGTAGTTGGAGACGTTATAGGTATATTTAAATATATGTAGGCTATACGTAGTACGGCGGGCCGTTGACGCGGACTTCTTATTACTCTGCACAGTATTTTTACCCAACTTTAATTTGATAAAAATTGTATTTATTTCCCTGAGCGAGAGTTTTCATTTTTTTTTTTTTTTTGTATCCCTGATGACTTATTGCTTTGCCTGGTATAATTTTCCCCCCTAAAATTGAACACATCGGAACGAAAAATAAATACCTGAAATTTTACATGGACATTGTTAGGGTCGCTGGTTAACACATAGGCCTATTTTTATTTCGAAAGCCTGTCAGGGCACCACCCCACTGGCCTTGGAAACTCCCTTAAATGTAGGTTTATAAACTATAGTTTGATATATTTATTGGGATTTAATTTCAGTAAATTAAATTCCCAAAGACAAATACAAATTAAATCAATACAAATATTCGTCAACCATATTCGAAGAACGGGTACTCTGCTGGTTTATCTGGAAGACAACTCCACTTTGAAGCCAGATAAACAAATTTCAAATCTATTAGTGAATTTTAAGTTTTATAAACATAGTTTCAATTTATAATTTAAAATTCAATTAATTTTAAGAATAATCTTTTCAAACCTCTAATAGGCTAATGACAACCCAAATATTTGCTTTTTCATTTTTGTAAACGGTTTTTTAAAATTAAAACTCATTCACAAAACCGGTTTCATTGAAATATTTCTCCTGAATTATAAGATAAAGTTAAACATTTTTTACTAAAGCTAAGATATAGCGTAGGCCTATATAGGCTATAAATGGTATGAGTTAACGCATATTTTAAGTGCATTATTTAACCTGAATTGTTTTAAAATTATAAAAAATTGTTATTGTTTTAACATATCTGATAACAAATAAAAATCGATCTAATAATATTAATACTAGTAAGTAATACAGTACTATGAAGTATAACCTACGTATTAGTCTATTCCCATACATATAACCGGACTCAGGCGCGTATCCAAGGGGGAGGCGATGGGGCGATCGCCCCTTCCCAACCCTCAAGAACTTGAGGTTAAAAAAAGACAATATATTATTAAATTAGGACTTTCTATTAAATTAGACTTTTACTTAAGTTAATTCGTCTTTTATTGTAAATAAAATTTTAATTTTTAATTAGAAAATGTGACGCGTTCCATCGGCATACCCTCATAAACATCTAAACGTTTTAACAACAGATAGCGCTAGTGAAGCTTAGTCTCGAACATATGATTTTCAATACGTAATTTTGCAAGCGTAATATTCGCAGTTGACTCCGGAATTGTTCGTGTTGGAAGAATAACTACTTATATGAATTAATAAACCATTTTTATAATAATAGCTTATTATGAAATTAGTAATAGTCTCTAGCCATAAGTGTTATCGAAACTGGGATAATTATTTATTAAAAAGTATAATTTGCTACGAATCTTTATCACGTTACCAATTTCTAACGCAACGTAGAAAAAACTTTTTCTGTTCTATGTGTTACATACACGCACGCGCGCGCGCGCGCACACGCACATATTATATATATATATATATATATATATATATATATATATATATATATATATATATATACATATATATTATAACATAATTTCCAACACAACAACGGGGTTTTCACTATTAAATATTTATTTGAATGATGATATTTAATTTCTTTTTAAAACAAAAACACTACTCAGGAACAATTCATAATTCTTTATTATAACAATTTTTATTTCAACATTTAAACAATACACAGAACAAAAATAAACTTAACAAATTTTAACACAATATACTAAACTCTCTTTCTTTGATTTTTAGTTACAAATTTTCATATACCCTAGGTTAATTTTAAGATCTCTTACTATCTCGGGGTTTATAGGCATGGGCTATATTTTTTTAATTCTTTTGTTAATTAAATAAATTTTGAAAAACAATATTAAATTTTGAAATTAGTTTTAATAAATATTTTCCTGATGGAAAAACTTTAATTTGGAATAAGCAAAAAGGCGAAACTATTTGAACTGGATTATGATTCTTCCTACTATCTATTAATTAATTCCAAGATATTCTAATGTACAAATTTAAACTTCCCTATTATCTTAAGAGTCCACTAAAGTTTATTTTTTATAGCGCTATATATACTTAACTTATCAAATACCGAAATTCTGCAGGTCGCTTACGTAAGATTCCGTTCTCTTCAAATTTCACTTTTTTCACACTTAAATTCGTTTTAGTTCCTTCAAATTATATTACCACTGTACTTTATCTTTAAATTCTCTTATCCTTATTTAAAATTGCCAAGTTTCTTCACAAAACGGTATAATTTTGACGAATTCCTTCCAATGTAAAATTTTGACTGGTCATGGCAGGACCCATCTCGTAGCGTCACCACACTATAACCAACTAACGCGTCTTTAGATTTTTAACAATGTTTAAAATATGGCGGCTTCTCCTTCTTCTAAAACACATGTTGCTATAATTTAGTTCGATTTCTTCTCACTAGAGTCGACTGCAACTGACCTACTTCTTGCTTTCACAGCTGTTATAACAACGAGATTGTTCACAATGGCGTTTTAATTTGGTTAACATTTACTGTTTCAACTTTCCGATCCTTAACAAACCTTCCAGTGTTTATTTAATTATTATTATTTGTGTGTGAAGTGTCTTTGCGTTTTACTTTTGTAATAATTCCGAAATGTGTGTGTTTTGAGCTGAATTCCTACAAACATGACCTTTCTAATCTCATTGTTTATAATCGTATTTCACTTTCTCCTTCAAGTAATTACTTATGCCCTATGTTACTAATATTTACAATTTTGTTTAAATATAATTATTATTATTAGATTATCTTGTTTTTAATTTTATTTGATACAACAAATTTCCTTATGTATTTACAGTTCAAATATCTTGTTTATATGTTACAACCGTTTTATAACCTTTCTAGGCTTTTACCTAAAATTAGTTTCTATTTAATCTAATCAATCTTTTAATGAATTTCTTTTTAAATTTTGTGTGAGTTATTTCTAATTTATTTTTCCAATTCTTAAAGCACATTATTTAGCCCATTCTATAAATGTTACAATATATATATATATATATATATATATATATATATATAAAATGCATCGATCGCCCCCCACCAAAGTAAGTCGCTGGATACGCGCCTGGGACTATATATAATAACAAAAAGAAATAATTAATTTAAAAAAATGAATAGTTTCAAATAGCATTAAAAATGTTCTTAATAATTAAAAGAACGACATGATTTAGAATAAAATTTTAAAATATTTCAGTGGCACTTTTATTCTTTACTTCAGGTATACCAGATGACAGGATAAATTATATATATATATATATATATATATATATATATATATATATATATATGTTGTAAAAGGTATCGAAAATACAAATTGATCAAAATTTTTTTTAGGTTAGGTTAGGTAGGATTAGGATAGAAATTACTGAAAATAAATCACGTGCATCTGACATCAACAGAGACCGCCAATAATAGTCTATGAACCCGCCGTTGCCAAGCAACGGCGTGCGTCATGACAGAAAGCAAGCACATAGGCAAACTGAACGATTTTTGGAAATGTTATGGACTTTGATTAGATTCCCTGTTACAAGTGGGGAATTTCAAGTAGAAATTCAATTACTAGTATAATAAATTTAAAATCGTATTCATATAGACCCAATTAACAGTAACCTGAAGCTGATAATACATATGCGCTTAAATCTAAAATACTTCAGTAGCAAAATAGTAGTAAAATATCCGTAGTTTCTTTGGGAATGACAACAGTTTTGAGAAATGAAACATCCCAAGGGAGCCTATTTAGACTAGCTTCTGCTTTTATATATTAGTAAATAATCACCATAACAGAGTTACAAAAACAAAATTATAAATTTGATATTCTTTGTAGAATTGTAGTTTAATAAAAATAAAAACTTATTTTTTTCTAGCCTTCAACTCATTCTCTAAATAAATACCCCCCCCCCCGGTATGTGTAGTTAAAATTAATATTCTCTCATTACATCTATACTAATATATACAAATCTAATGGTGTGTGTGTTCTTCAATCACGTAAAAATTACTTTACCCATTGAGCTGAAATTTTACATAGACATTCTTAGGGTACATGGTTAATAAACAGGCATATTTTTATTTAGAAAATCGTCAGGGTACCGCACCACGGGCCTTGAAAACCCCCTTAACACTTAATTTTCTACACTCCATTTAATACTTAACTTGATTTAATCAGCTGATAACCACCTGTATCGGTGATTCCCACGCCTTTTACAAATAGTTTTCCAAACAGTACAGTGTTACTTCTCAGGTTATTTTGGTCGTTTGGAATACTTAAATCTTAAAATACTTGAACCCTTCTTTTATCAGTAGGTTCCCACACTGGTTTATGACTACCCCCGAAATAGAACAGTGAATAAGGCCTCTTTGTCGGTACTTTAGTAAACTATCCTTGTCGCTCTTTCTTTAATATTTCTTCAGATTAGTATTATTTTGGATACTAACTAAAATCATACTATATGCCTCATACGTTTATGTTATAATATATATAAGGAGCCCCCGCTTGTATAATCATATTTGTGAGAAGCATATTTGATAACAATAACCGACCACTTAATCACGATGTGGTAAAGTGCCGCACATAACTCACTGTATTACTTTCACTTGAGACGCTTTGTACCGGCTCTTTAATTTTCGTCCGTCAGGCAAAAGACACAAAACAATTTGTTCTGTGCTTGTTCTGCGGGTAAGTGTTTTGTACTCCTGCGATAAATTTTATAGTAAAAGAAGTATTTTTGTTTGTTTGTTAAAGTGTTAGAGAACAAGCAACAGCTGGTAAAAGATTATTATTAAATTTCTTCTATTAGCTCACACTCTCCTTATATATATATCTTGTACAAAGTTTCAACCGTAAATAAAATAAGTTTTTATTCATCCAATCAAGTTCAAATATATATTTTTATCTTGTAGTGGATGACGATTGATAAAGGTAGAGATGTCACAACAATTTTAATGACATGAAAATAAATTGTGTCATATTATGATTTTGTATTCAAATATCTTTTAGAACCAAAAGCGTACTGGGACTAAGAATGCCTCGCCTTATCTTGTCGTGCCGTATGCTCCTGCTAACCATCAGACAAGGCAAGGCAAAAACTTCTCGCCTCGCCGAGCCTTATCCAGAGTGCGGCGACCCTACAGTAACAATTGTTTACTGAACGATATGTAGGCCTATCATTACAGTATATCACTTTAATTCTAAAAACCTAAAATTACAATGTAATTCAGGCACATGGAAATCATGAGTGAATACTTAACAAATTTTGTAAATCCAAACAGTTGCAAAACTACGGTAGTAAAATCCTATAACTCGGTCTTCTACTTGTTACATTTTGCGGGGATTTACTACTAGTAAGATTATTTTATACCATTTAGATTTTTTTTTAACCCTAATTAAATCTATTATAATTTTTTAAAAATTATTGAACTACGCAAAAAAACTTCATAAAACACTTATAAACATAAAACTCTATCATAAAATATTTTCATCTTATTTATTTTACAAAGAATTTCTTCATTAAAGATTGTCTATAATCTTCCAATAAAATATCGTTGATAAATTGCTCATATTAATTATTTTTTTGCAAGATCCGCGGCTTTTTAATAAGCCATCAACAAAAGCATCTTTTTCGCGATTATTTTCAAACTATTATTTCAAAGCTGATTCCAGTTGTAGATCCTTCCCTGAACAACCTCTTTTGCTGTCAACATTTTTATTACTCTTTGATAATGACCAGGTGGAGTCTTGCTCTTCAAAATTTTACATACGAGAGACTGCAAAACGCCAAGTTGAAAAGCTGCGATTTTTTGACTCGTTTTTCTAATTTACTGTATCGATCTGGAATGTCAAGTTTTTCTTTAGACTTAAATCATCTCGTTTCTTTTGCAATTCGGTCATTTTGCTACATTTTGAAACTTTAAGCGACGCCAGATTCAAAATTTAAATTATGTAAAATCACACTGAAATCATAATCTTATAAGAGAATAAAGAAATAAATGGTGCAGTACTGTGCAGTAGTCGCACTGAACAAATGGCACACGAACAATATTAGATGGACAAGCAACTTACTGTACATTTTTTTGAAACCTACAAGACGTGTTTGAGTAAAGTCAGACAAGATATTAATGACACACGAATAACGAATCACGCCGATAATGTCGATAGCAGAACTGATGGACAGGATGTCAGTCACCATATCGCTAAAGTGATATCTAAAAATGTATGATAACTGTAAACATTTTTGTATTGTCTGTGCACGATTGACTCTATTACACGATTCCGTGTCTTTCTTCAAATGAAACTATAATAATAAGCGAATGATAACATTAAGCTTAATCACATTATGCAGGGGCTACATATGTATTTTTGTTTAGAATGTATTTTCAAGTAATATATGAAAATTTGAAAAAAAATGGAAATGGCATCATATACTGTGTACAATACCAAAATTAATCGTAGAAACGAAAGGTAAACAATGTTTATATTAGACGTTAGTGTGAACAGACTTTTAATTTTTCATATAACCATTCATATCCTAACTGCTTACTTGGTAATATGATTGAAAAATAGTTATATAAATAATTAATGGACATAAAATACTAATCTGTTATACTGTATAAAGAAACACTATGTTTGTAGGCTCATGTTGGTTCGTGCATTAAAGCTATATTTGTATTATTCCAGATTTTACCCACGATTTCAAATATTTTGTAGTTTTGCGACATTAAAAACCCTTTTTTTCCTAAATGTTATTGCTGAAATATTTTGATTTAATTGATTAAATCATAAGTAATATTAAGAAGAATACTTTTTTCTTGTTAAGAATGTAATTTTAAGAAATTTAAAAATTAAACTTAGACCAACCTAAGTTACTTCAATTTAATTAATTCACTATATAAAAACATTCATTTTCATATTTATATTGTAAACGTCGATATAATAACTCAATTCAAATAAATGGCGTTTGGTATATCTTTGTGTTTAATAAGAATCTGTGAGAGTGGTAAGGACAAGGACAATCTATGTTCGACTTTAGTCAGCGTGATTTAACCTCATGGCCGAAATTTGTGTTTGACAATAAAAGGTTAGGTGTGAATTTACGTGTTTGTAAAAGGTTTATACTATAACTGTATTTAATGTTTTAATACTTACATCTTAATATTTATTTAATATCGTTGGTATTTATTTCGCGTTTTCACGTAATCGTTTTTAGCAAAACAATTTTAATTTGTTTTCTTGGATTTGGGAACTAAATACAGCTTTATATTAATGTAATATAATATAGTGCGTTGTTTGATTAAGAAATATTGAGTTAGCCTATGGCTTTTTGATAAATATATAAACAATCTTATTTGTTGATTCCATCTTCACGTGAGCTACTAGTTTTTACTCAAACATGTCAAATATTTACAAGTGTTTTAGTATAAACAATCTATAAATAAAACCATATATTGGTAAATGGAGGCTATGATTATATATTTTTTCAAATTTAGTTACCATTTATGATTTGGGAAATTTAATTTTTTTTCTCGTTTAGAAAGTTGTAGATAACATAAAAACAAGAAAAACTGTATATGATTCAGCATGTCTCAAATATTACCAACTAATAGTTTCTTTATAAAACAAGGAATATTTAACAAATTAAATACTATTACAAGTACTAAGTGTACTGTACATTCACAACTTCTACCCTACTACTACTGAATTTTTCACCCTACTTCAAACTGAAAAAAAGTAACTTTCCTAGGTCAATTAAAAAACAATTCTTGTGGATATTGTCCTATTTGGTGGTGTTAAATAATTTCTCAAAATATCGTAGGTGGCCGCGCTTATGCATTTTAACCGTACTGTGTACTACAAGGCTCAACATGATACCATTTTTTAACTTCCAAACTTCACAATTGCTAGCAAAATAATAATTTTTAGCCTTTGGCCGAGAAGCTCTTTTATCTTTCCTTTCAAATAGTTCGATCCCATAATTACATTTTTGAAGTATACAAATATTTTTTGTAACTGAAATTTACATTTGTTTCATTAAAATGGCATTTTTTACAGATGTATTCATGTGAGGAGCCAAACAAATATTACTTAGACTAAGAAACATATAGTAATAGGTAAACAAATATTACATGATAGAATATTAGTTATACTGAAAATTTTTTTATTTTGTATAACGGGATTTGACTACTACAATTAACGCTTTGTATTTGGCGATTTTTGAATTGCGAACTACTTGTAATATTTTTCACTTATATATTTATTTCAGGTTGAATGAGCACTTTAGTGACGTCTTAGTTGTCTTCTGCGATCCCTACATTTATTTTCATCGGTAGTTTTCATCAGGTTGTAATTCTTTTAGGACATTACCTGATATGATCAATTTATTCAATGAATGCATTACTTAAATGTAAATAACTACTGTCTGTAGTTTGATTTTTTAGTATTAAAATATACAAATACAAAACACTGAAAACTATAAATATCATTAATTATTTATAATACTAAACGTAAAGAAGCATAACGATCATATCTAAACTCAACTGTGTATTGTCATTTTAAACAGGAAGATTATAGTAGAAGAGAAAATATGTGCAAAAATATATGTATAGTGCTATTATAGTTGACAGTTCTCTGAGAGATTATATCATTTTACAAAGAGAATAAATTTTAAACACCATGTAATAATAATTGAGAAGTACTAATTGTCCAATATAGTGGACATTCAAGTGTTTGTAGAATTTGGTATTTGCCCACTATAGTGGCCATTAAATATAGGATAAAATAAATTGCAAACCACAGTCTAAGATAGGAGAAAGTAGACTGCTGCTATTTCAATTGCCCTATAATCATGGAGACCCTGTTAAAGTTCATTCCATCTACAAAAGTTTAATAAAATATACCTATTTTAGAAACTAGATATAAAGTTTTCTTAGGATAGGTATCATTAGTAATAAGTTTACTGTCAGTAATGGAGCAATAGTTTGTTTTTTTAATGTTTTATTATTGGATAAAGTAAACAGTTCATGCCTTAAGTGAAACATTGCTTCATTTTCCATGCAGTGATGCAGAACATATACCAAAATGGAGCTCATGTGTTAAAACCAAATATATCCTAACCATATATTCAGTAGTTTCTTTTTTTGACTGTGGTATAACATACAACAATATTATATAAAATTAATGATTTTTAAAGGTTTTTCTGTGTTGTGAAGTCATTTTTGTTCAAAATTTAAATTTTGTTGTGACATCAGCACCTATTTTTATTATTTTTTCTTGTTCTGGCTACTATACATAATCATTTATATATATATATATATATATATATATATATATATATATATATATTTTTTTTTTTTTTTTTTTCAGATATCTGGCTAGCTTTATTAATACTGGAATTTCAAGTAAACTAGTTATCTAGTTACCCTCTACTTTTGAGTCTCTGGTTAAGAAAGATAAGTGCAATTTTGTTGAAGGTAATTTTCTAAAGTATGATTGTTATATTTAATGTCATTTTATATAATAAAGTAACAGGTTGTGATAATATTACTCATCTTAGTTCTTTATGTAATTCTTTTACATTAAAAGTGATAATAGTAAAATATAATTGCAGTAGAGCGTCAGTAATCCGGATCGTAGTTTCAGCGTCCACGGCACCCAGCGCCGCTAAACTGTAATGCACTATAATGCACGCTAAACTAAGTGAGCATCTACCTTTGTAGATATATTATCTTTAATTATATTAAGTAGCATTTATATCTAATTAACTAATTAGCGTTTATATCTTTAATTATAAATGCAAAGGAGATAAACTAAATCTGAAAAAATGCGTATAACTAAATTTAAAACGCAACATACATTATATTTAATCATGATTAAATATTTTAGATTTGTATGTTTTACACTCTAAGCAATAACTTCTATTATAACCAATCAGCAAAATAATGAAATTTATTATTAAACTTAATCTTTAGCTAATTTTTCATATAATATGCTTTGCTAATTTGTCATATATTATGCTTTTGTTCAAAAAAAATTAAAAGACTTTTTCACTCAATAAGTTTGTACTGTGATGTTTTTTTTTACTTTCTGTGCTATATATTAATATGTACTTTATATATTTTTTTACTAAATTCTTTTGTATTTTTTAAGCCCTCTGGCGTCTATTTTGTAATAATTCCTGGTTTATTCAAACCTACATAACCTCCTGGCTCTAAGCCAGGAGTCGGCAACCTTTTTGTACTTGAGGACCTCATGTTCAATCTAGCTTGACTGTAAGGGCCACAAATATTAATCCATGACTTTTATTATATTTCTTAATTTTAGATTGGTAATGAAACTGATTTCAATACAGTACAAAAGATAACTAACTAACTGCTATTAATGGATTTTAAAAGTAATTTTTATAAAATAGGTAACTTACTTCCTGATTATAAATCTGACAATTTTCTAACTTAAGTTTTATAAATTTCATTAATAATGTTTTGAAGTGATAAAATAATAATAAAAATAATGAAATAAAACACGTTCATTTAAAAATTAACAATTTTACTAAAATAAAACAAGAATGTAATAGCAGAAGTGTTATATTTAGTATATTTTTTTGTAATGTCTATTGAACTAAAATTTTTTATAACTTAATGACTAATGAGAAGATTGGGTATGAATACTGGATGCCAATTTTTCTATCTGAACCTTAGTAACACAAGCCCTCAGAAGTTGATGTAAGAGTTCATCTATGAGTCTGGACCAAGTTTTAGACTTTATGTAATTCATGTTTGAATATGTTTTTTCACAAAAATAGGTACTACCAAAAATAGTGAATATACCAGCTGTTTATTTTTTTAGATATGGGAACAAATCCAGAAGACTAGCATAAAATGCAATATTATTAGTATTCTTGAACAATTCTTTTAAAATATAATTAGATTGCAGCTCAAACACCTCCATTTGGAAATTTTCTTTTACATTAGTGACATCAACATCAAAAGGGTCTTGAAACAGTCTTATCTCATTAGCAAGACTATGTAATTTACTGAAACGCACACAAAAAGCATTTATGTTATTTCGATTGCATCTATGCGATTTCCAACTTAAAATCCTGGCCCTTATCTTTAAGCTCTTTTAATAAGACTCTTACAAGCTGAAAAATGGACAAAGTTTTTGTGCTTGATCTGTCCTTGGAAAAGTTTTAACTTATTTTCAAAGCCTTTCAAGTCAGAGTACATATCACTAACAAATTTCCCTGCGCCTTAGAGTTTTAGATTCAAATGATCAGTCTTAACAACTAAAAATGCTAGATCAAACACCCATTGTAAGTCTGAAAGTTCTTCCAGGGCCCTGCCTGTCATTGAAATTATACTATTTCCGTACGTAATTTAAAAAATGTTTCAAGCACTTTTCCATAACTAATCCAGCGTACTTCAGAATAATAAATCACATCTGTATATCCACTCTTCAGCTCTGCCAAAAACTCCTGAAATTGTCAATGGTCAAGACCATAACTTCTAATGTAGTTTACAGACGGCACACCAATTTCATCACACTATCCCATTTTAAAACCTTACTGTAAAGGGCTTGTTGGAGAATAATGCAATAAAATAAAAGCAAGGGATATTTCAGCTCTTTGAAACTTCTTCTTTTATTTTGGCATCAAGTAAACCATTTCTTCCTATCATATTTGGAGCACCATCAGTTGTTACAGTTTTTAGCTTAGCCCAATCTAAATTCAGTTCCTTGACAGTATCATAAGCTTTAATAATCTTCCCATCACAATAGGCCCTACCACTATTGGCTGTTAGTTCGGCAACATGGTAAGTAGCCAATAGTAAGAAAACCTAATGTATTTTTCCATATGTTGACATTCATGATGTCTCTTTAAGTTATATTCTTTATTCACTGAAACACTTTCCCTACAAATAAAACATAATGGTTTCCCCTTATTTTCAACAAAAAAATTTGAGTGCCATTCTTCACTGGATATTCTTTGGTCATCTTCTATTTTCCTTATTTTCTACTTTACAACATCGCGGCAGTATGAGTTTTCACTAGACTGGAGAGTAAAGATGTTAGCACTGAGTTTCATTACCCTAGTTCAAGGTTAAACCGGGCGATTCCAATTTCATTGCTGTAGGGTTGAACTTGTCTGCATGCACATCACAGACACTACTTTCTACTTATATCCTGCCTGTAATTTACACGTACAAAATCATTTCGTGGCCCGTAAGCTGTAGGTTGCTGACCTCTGCTTTAAGTATTTAAATAGGTTATAGTTAATGAGATATCAATAATACACAGTAGTTTAGAGATCGTTTGAAATTCTGAATAAATCAGTAGTCCGGATTGGTCCCAGGCCCTTTTGATCTGGATTTTCAACACTACTGTTTATATTAGGAGGCTTTAAAACATTACAAATCTACAATTAGTCAACTTTTTCATTTATTATACTTTTGAAATCACATGCAGATGGTTTTATGAATCCACTTATGCTGGTATTTTCCAATGTAAATTACACCCCTTGATGGTAAAACATGAGTTTGATATGTCATTTAAGCTGATATTGAGCTTTGCAGTAGAGAAAAGACATTGGCATTTGATTAGTTTCCCTGTGTTATCAGAAACTTAAGATTTTGTACCCTTGGATTCGAGTGAAAAAACACATTAAGGCTATTATTTTCTCAATGTTTATGAAATTCTTATAGATGGTAATAAATTACTGAAGTGATAGATTAGAACATTCATTAAATGTACAGGTCATTAAGCCTGTAACTGATTTTCACTTAATCGATGCTAGTATTACATTATATATAGAAAAAGATTATTTTTTTAAAAATAATTTTGTGTTAAAAATATAGGAGCTTTAAGATTTTACCTTAAAAAAATACCTTTTATAGTGATCTAGTTAAAAATGTATATATTATCAGAGTTAATAGCTCTAATTTATATAGAGACATACAATTAATAGATATTTTGTAATGAATTTTATTTTAAAAAATAATATGTTAACAAATCTAAATTACTGTACATTCCCGCTTATTAATCTTTCGGTTATTTTCCATTTCGTGTTATCTACTCCACCAGCATTGTATCATTGAAAAAAAGTGTGCCCACAGCTTACAGGTGTCAATGAGTTATTGAGTAAGAATACTATCTTACTACATGCTCTGATTTTACCATAGGAATTCTCTACTTTTTTTTAAAGAGATAATAACCCTACACCCAAAAAAGTAGTTTCTGCTATAATACCCTAACTCATCCTGATATAAACGAACATAAAGGTGGAGATATAAAGGCCTTGTTCCTCCCTCCAAATATGACTCCCATTTATCAAAAGTGGACCAAGGTGTTTTGGAAACACTTGAGAGAAACTATCAAAAAATGCTTTTGTCAAAAACCCATTGAATATTGCTGGGTCTTGATTCAGAAGTTCAAAACCATAAATCTGAAAGAGGTGACCTATTTGATCGCAAATACCTCGGGCAATATTGAGGCTAAAGCATTTGCCAGATCATAGGATAAGCTAACGGATAAGGATAGTGCTGAAAGAAAACTGGATGAAACCCAGGAAAATATTTCGCTTTTATTGCAACGTATTTTTAGATATTAGGATGCATCTTTGGTTAAAGTAGTAGAGTGGCTTTCAGGAGAAGATTGGTATGAAATTAAAAAAAAAAAATTTGTTACAATTAATAATAGCGATGATGCTGGAGATGTTGAAAAACTGTTTAGCCAAAAAAAAGAAAAAAACAATGAAGGGGTAAAATCTTATGAAGCAGTCATTAAACATTACAAGAAGCTAGAAGAATAGAAGGTTTTGATATTTTGATGCTCCAGAGATAGCAAGACTTAGCAGCAAATTACCAGGATACATCAAGAAGACAGACAAAGATCACTAGTTTTTTCATTTATCCTGAACGTGTTATGTGATCTATATATACATACATATTTGTTCTAAACAAAATGTTTCTTACACTTTTGTAATTTTTTTGTGTAACACCATTTTTATCTACTGTATTACTGCAAAACATAATATTTATTCATTAAATTTATAGTATAAAATATTATTAATCACTTAAACAATAGTTTATGACTATCCGAACTTTGAATTTAGTAAATTTGTTAAAACTTACTGAGACAGAACGTTTTCGATCGCTATGTGCTGGAGATGTTGGGTCAAGCGGTGACGGTTTTAAAGGTAGGTTTTCGATAGTATTGAAGAGTATGTGTGATTTGTATCGTTTAATATGTTTGTACTTTGTATTTTTGTGTGTCTGTAAATTTCATATTGTTCTAGTGTGTTGAGATGTGGGCCTTTTTTGTTGATGTGTAGGATTTCTAGGTTATTGTAAATGTCTGTGTATTTGTGTCCTGTATCTTTTATGTGGTTGTAAAATGTTGAGTTTGTGTTCTTCGACTCTTTGTTTAAAGCTGCGACCTGTTTGTCTAATGCAGAATTTGTTACATTCATCGCAATTCAGTTTGTATACGTCTGTTGCTTGTAGTTATCCTTGTTGTTGGTGTTGTTTGTATTTTGTATTGTAACTTATTATTAGTTTTGCATGCTATTTTGTATCCTATTTTTTGAAATTTGCAGGCTATTTTTTGTTGGTTGTTTTGTTTATGAATGGTAATGTGATGTATCTGTTTTCTGTGTCTGTACTGTTAATGTTAGTGTTTTTTTGTATTTTGTACCATAGTTTGTCTATTATTGTTGTGTTGTATCCATTTGTGTATGCTAAATATTTAATTGTGTCTAGTTCTTTGTTTATGTTTGACCTCCAAAATCATCCCCAAACAAAACTATTTCACCCACAACTCAAACTTCTATTCACAACCAGATGGCCTACCCATGGGAAGTCCTATCAGTAGTGTCCTAATCGAAATCTTTCTACAACACATAGAAAACACCAAAATACTCACAAACATACACATGCACACAAAATTATTTACTGATACGTCGATGATATAACACTACACGGAGGCAACTCCCATCATTGCAAAAAACTCATCATCTACACTAATAAAATACACCTAAAACTCCACTTTACTTCAGAAATTGAAACCAACCGATCCTAAACTTCCTCGACATAACCATAAGAAAAAGTCACACACAAAAACACAGTTTCAAGATTTACAGGAAACTCATAATGACAGACACACTTATCCACAACACCTCAAACCACCCTATCCACCACAAACACGCTGCCTTCAGATCCATGCTCCATAGACTTAAAGAAGTCCCAAGACCACAGAAAACATAAACAAAGAACTAGACACAATTAAATATTTAGCATACACAAATGGATAGAACACCACATAATAGACAAACTATGGTACAAAATACAAAAAAACACTAAAATTAACACTACAGACATAGAAAACAGATACATCACATTACCATTCATAAACAAAACAACAAACAAAATAGCCCCCAAATTTCAAAAAATAGGTTACAAAATAGCATACAAAATAACAAGTTACAATACAAAATACAACACAACACCAACAACAAGGATAACTACAAGCACCAGGCGTATACAAACTGACCTGCAACGAATGTAACAAATTCTACATTGGACAAACAGGTCGCAGCTTTAAACAAAGAGTCTAACACAAACAGAACACCAACTCAATATTTTACAACCACATGAAAGATACAGGACACAAATACACGGACATTTACCATAACCTAGAAATCCTATACATCAACAAAAACGGACCACATCTCAACACACTAGAACAATATGAAATTTACAGACACACAAAAACACAAAGTACAAACATATTAAACGAACAAACACAATACAAATCACACATACTCTTTGATACTATCGAAAACCTACCTTTAAAACCGTCACCGCTTGACCCAACATCTCCAAGCAGAAGACACTGATGAAGATCGGCACATAGCGATCGAAAACATTCTGTCTCAGTAAGTTTTAAGAAATTTACTAAATTCAAAGTTCGGACATAAACTATTGTTACGTGATTAATAAGATTTACCAAACGTAATGTACTATAAAATTCAAGAATAAAATATTAGTTCACATATGCATAGGGTAAAATTTATTTGTTTTACTAAACCCAATTATCTATGATTTTAACTTAAGCTTACCTGGCCTTCTGCCAGCTTGTTTATGCTGGATAAGTGGAACTCTTCTGCATTATTAAATTTAATTCATACTATTCCAAATAATTTTTTATTATTTTTTTTACAGGAATATTGCAATTATGGTATTTTTTACTTGCCAACATTGTGGAGAGTCCTTAAAAAAACCAGTGGTAGAAAAACATTACCAATTCAAATGTTTTAAACAGCCTTTTGTGACATGTGTAGATTGCCTTAAGGATTTTAAGTAAGTGAACTTTAATATTGTAATTTAGTTTTAACCTACAAAAACCTTTTATTGTAATCAATAAGAAACTAATAATAAAATAAAATTGTTTTAGGGGTAATGATTTTAAACAACATACTGAATGCTTGACTGAATTAGAACGATATTCTGCTAAAGGATTTGTAGCAAAACCTCCAAGTGACAAAGGAAAATTAAAGCAAATGCAGTGGGTTGATTTGGTTCAAGAAGTTTTAAACAGTAAGAACTTAAATCCATCTGAGAGAAAGTTATTAGAATTATGTAGTAAACACAGTAATATACCAAGGAAAGAAGGAAAGTTTATTGTAAGTAACAAAAATTGAAATATCAACATCAAATTTCTGTTATAGAATTAATATAATATAAAAATTTTAAAAGTATATATATATATATATATATATATATATATATATATATATATACAGTATATATATATATATATATATATATATATATATATATATATATATATATATATATATATATATATATATGTATATATATATATATATATATATATATATATATATATATATATATATATATATATACATATACATATACATATACAGTATATATATATATATATATATATATATATATATATATATATATATATATATATATTATAACATAATTTTTAAAGAGACACAATACAATATACTTATGTTTTACTATTTAATAAATTGAATTTTTTATTTAAGACAAATAAAACTACTCAGGAACAATTCATTAACATTTATTATCATTTCATCTCGACATTTAACAATACACACAAAACAAAATTTTACAACTTAACAATTTTTAACAAAATATACTAACTCTTTTTTCTTTTAATTTTAGAGTTACACAATTTTAATACCCTTGGCTAGTTTAAGATCTCTTGATATCTCGGGGTTATAGCATGGGCTATATTAACTCTTTGTTAATTAAATAAATTTTGAAAAACACAATATTAAATTTAGAACATAGTTTTAATAAATATTTTCCTGATGGAAAATATTAAATTTTGAATATAAAAAAAAACTAAACGATTTGAACTGGATTATTTCTTATTACTTACTATTAATTAACTACAAGATATTCTAATGTATAAAATTAAACTTCTCTATTATCTTAAAAGTCCACTAAAGTTATTTTATAGCGCTATTACTCAACTTAATAAATATCAAAATTTTGCTGGTCGCTTACGTAAATTCCCGTTCTCTCCAATTAAACATTTCACACACTTAAATTCGTTTTATTTACTTTACTTTATATTAACACAGTATTACATTTTGTAATTCACTTCTCCTTAATTTAGTTTGGCCAATCTTCTTAACAAAACGGTATAATTTAGACGAACTCTTTCCAAATAAATATAATTTTGACTGGTCCTGGCTGGTTCCTCTAGTAGCGTCACCCACGCTAGAATGCTCTAACTACGCGTCCTTCGATTTTCTTTTAAAATGTTACAAATATGGCGGCCTTCTTCTTAAAAAAAACACATATGGGTTATAATTTAGTTCGATTTCTTTCCACTAGACTTTACATCAGACTTACTTTCTTCTGTTTTTTACAGCTGATGTTTCCTTGACTTTCACACATGTTAATGTCAACGAACTATTTTCACCGTTTTACAGCTGATGCGTCCACAATGAGCTTGTTTAGAATGGCGTTTTAACTTGGTTAAACCTGGTTGAAACTTACTGTTTTAATTTCCTATCCTCAACAAACCTTCCAGTGTTTATTTTATTAATATTATTAGTGTGTGAAGTGTCTTTGTGTTTTACTTTTGAAATAGTTCTGAATTGTGTGTGTTTTGCTTGGTCTTTCATAAACATAACCTTTCAATTTTCTTTTGTTTACAAACGTGTTCACTTTCTCCTTCAAGTAATTACTTAGGCCCTATGTTACTACAGTTTACAAATTTGTTTACACATAACTATTCTTAGATTATCTTATTTTAATTTATGTGTTAGGTTATTTGATATAACAAATTTCCTAATACATTTCCAGTTCAAAAACCTTGTTTACAATTTTATGCTTTTACCTAAATTTAGTTTTCATTTAACCTAACCAATCTTTTAATGAATTTCTTTTTAAATTTTGTGTGAGTTATTTCTAATATATTCTTCCAATTCTTAAATAATATTATATAGCCCATTCTATAAATGTTACAATATATCTATATACTGTATATGTATATGTATATATATATATATATATATATATATATATATATATATATATATATATATATATATATATATATTGTAATAATTGGTAAATTTACTTTTATAATATATATTAAAAATTAATAAGTTAATAGAAATAACGATTCAATGCTGCTTTTGTTACAATAATTTTTTAATATCTTAATATGACATTCCTTATTTTCTTTTACAAAGTCACTTACTAATTACAAAGTCTTATTTCATCCACAAAGAATTACAAAAATTAAGCTTTATTAGCCTAAGTCTAAAATTGGTTTATGGCAGCAAGAAGTTTAGTTATAAATTTTAATATTAATTGAATTTGATTTAATTACTTTAATTTGAGCTTGAGCTCTCTTTATCTCGGGTTAATAGGTGGGTTTTCTAAATTTTGAATAATAAAATTTTAGTTGGCACTTTCAAAAAAATATCTAAGTTACAATTCTTACAAGCTAAATTTTTTTACAAGTTATTTGGTTTCTAATTAAATAATTTCCTGAATAATGTCTTCTTAATCGATCAGTTCAATGATTTGGCTTAATGTTATTCTGTAATTAGAATTGAATACGATACTGCACTTTCCGCACCAGTTAAAAAAATTAAAATTTCTACAGCCAATTCTGAACACGTCTTCCTTGTTCAAATGCTCTGTTCCAACTCCCCCTGACGCTACCTTTGTTAACAATAAAATGGCCAAGTCGTGAATTTCCGCTATTTTCTCGTTTATTCCTTGTAAGTAACAGCTTTACGGATGTCATGTTCACCGCCTTTGATACACTTCTTCTTCTTAACAACTGCACTTAAATTTCTTTGCAAAACAATTGCATTTAAATCTTATTTCCCAAACTGTTTTAGATTATATCTCTACGAGAAATATTTAAAACGAATATCTTTTGCCGGTCATGCGCACGCAACTACACAAATTCGTTACCCATCTTGTTTACTTCAGCACATTCCACTAGCTTGCCGTGTGAAAGTTTTAAGTGTATTTATCTCGTTCTATTGTTCTATTTAAATTGTTATCTATCAATTACTTCTAATACATTTTCTTATAAATAGTGATTTGTGTGTTTTTTTTCTTTTTATATAAAATCTTGTGATTAGATCTAAAATGTGGCCGTGTGCATTTTCTACACAAGTGAAATTAGGTTATGTTTACATTTCGTTCCTGGTATATTTTAGTAATTTTTTACATACTGAATTTATTTATATATATTTATCTTATTTTGTAAGTGCCTTTTATATATATACTACTTCAAAATGTTACATAGTCCCCAAATTTAGATAAAAAAAAATTTTGATTCCAAAATTCCTTTTTTTTTATCTCAATTTTCACATTTTTGGAGTAAACTCTTACTCTATCCTTCTTGCTTGTCTGCTGCCCTCTAATTACATATGATATACTTAACTCCTAACAATACAATAAATTAACAATTAACATTTAATCAACAATTCTTTTATACTCTTAACATCTAGTACATTAATCATTTTCTGATTCTTAGAATCTATTTTATAAACTTTTTCTTTTTCTTTCTTTATTTTAATTTTAATAGAATGGAATCTTTCCAATCATAAGTCTTTTTATTTATCTATATATCTATCTTCTGACACAGTGTTCTTTTTTTTTTAATTTTAGCCTAACCGAGTCATAGCATGTCTAGGTTGTTTGTAGGTTAGGTCCTTGTTCTTATTCATTCATCCCTTCCTATTTTATTTTTATTTTTCAATATCCAGTTCAATTATTTTCTTATATCATTTCAGTTTATTTTGTATGAAGTTTAACATCTAATATTTTTTAAAGGTTGCAATCCCATATCCTCTATTTGATCATATCTATAGCTCCTTCGATTACTCTGTCCCTATATCAACGAATATAAATTTTGTTTTAATACTTATATATATCAACGCAGATTCTCCCTTACAATACGACGAAGTTTAAATACACAATTACCATATTTTTATTACAACGATGCTTTAATATTTATTATCATAGATTCATATTTCTTTTATAATATATAATATATACGACGAAGTTCCATTATTTATCAACACAGATTCTCCCTTACAATACGACGAAGTTTAAATACACAATTACCATATTTTTATTACAACGATGCTTCAATATTTATTAACATAGATTCATATTTATTTTTATTCATTATTCGACGAAGTTTCCAATAAATTATCGTAGATATAGTTACCATCCCTTAAAACTTATCTCCTGATAACGTTTTCTTATACACATAGTCACCTAGAGTTTATTCATATTGCTTCCTTTACCTATATTTAATATCTCCCTTCCTATTTTATTTAAATTTATATATTTCTTTATTTCTTTTTTTTTTTTTTTTAAATGTTTGTTTAATTATTAAGTCATTTCTGGTCCATTGTCATTTCCGGTTTATTTGTTATCTATCCCTCCTACATTCGCTTCCTTCTCCTAATACTTTTATATCCTGAGTCATTCCTGTTGTTACCATCTTATTATCCTTTGTTATTTTCCTTTCTCTCGACTTCTCCCTTATTATTTAATTTGTTCTATCTGAAATTTATCTGATTCTCCATGGTGTGCCTCCCTTGGTTCATAAAATTTCTTTAACAAGCTAATATGGAAAATTCCTCTAATTTTATTGCTTCTAGCATCTTTGATTTCATAAGTCGCTTTGCCATATTTCTTGGTGATCACATAAGGTCCATCATATATATAAAATAATTTTGCCATCTCACCTCTTATACCCTGTGGTTGCCAATTTTCTTTTACTAATACCTTGTCCCCAACATTTAATTCTTCTATTTTATGAGTTTTATTAAATTTCTCTGCTCTCTTATGAGCCTTCTTCTTAATTCTACTCCTAGCAATTTCTAAATGTCTTTCTAAATTTATTAATTTTGAACTCCAGCCTAAATTTTTTATTTCCTTTTGCCAAAACCTTTCATCCTGAATCCCTAGTTGTAGCTGGTTAGGTGTGTATCCTGTAGTCTCATGAGGAATTTCATTAATTGCCTGGTTAATAACCTCTACATATTTTCCCCATTCTCTATGGTTATGATGACAATATGTTCTCAAACATCTAATGATCTCCTTATTCACCCTCTCAACGATATTGCTTTGTGGCCTCCTTATTGGAGAAAATATTGGTTTCATTTCTCTATTTTTAATATACTCCAGCCATTTCTTATTATTAAACTGGGTTCCATGATCAGTCTGTATTCTTTCTACTCTCCCGAAATTTTCTATATAATTTTCTAAACATTTAATTGCCTCCCCTGTGGTTGCCTTTTTCAATTTATAGATTTGAACGAATTTTGTAAATACATCTAACATTACTAATAAATACTTATAGCCTCCTACAGTTCTTTGAAATGGTCCTATAAAATCAATTGACAATTGCTCCTTTGGTTTTTCCACTTGGATCCCTTTCATCTCTCCAAAATTACCTTGGGTTACATTTTTAGCTCTTTGACAAATATTACATGTTTTAATAATTCCCCTAATGCTTTTTCCCATCTTCTTCCAAGTGAAGCTCTCTGATAATATGGTATGACATTTCTTAGCTCCTGCATGCAGGTAATATTCATGACAAGTACCCACTATTTCTTTAATCATTCCCTTTGGTACTACTATTTTCCAACTTTCCCTATTTCTTTTGTATACTAAGTTATTAATAATTTTATAATTTTGAGGATAATTTTGAATGTTTTCTTTTATTTCTCTAACTTCCAAATCTTCTACTTGTAATTTACTAAATTCTTTAAATTTTGTACACATTTCCATATCCATAACTCTTTCTATATAATTTATTTGTAATTCTGAATTTTGGTCTCTTCTTTCAAACTTATTTTTGTCACAAGGGTTCCTGCTCAATAGGTCTGCAACTACATTTTCTTTTCCTTTACAGTGTTCAATAGTATAATCATATTCTTGCATTAGTAATATCCATCTATGCAATCTTGAATTTAAAATTTTACAAGTCTTAATAAAAGTTAAGGCCTGATGGTCAGTCTGGATCACAATTTTTCTTCCTAGGATGATCTGTCTTGCTTTCTGCAGACAAAACAATATAGCAAGTAATTCCTTCTCAGTGGTATAATATTTAACTTCACTTCCTTTTAATGTGCGGCTCATAAACATTACTGCCTTTTTCTCCCCCTTTTCATCAATCTGATAGATGTGTCCTCCTATGGCATATTCACTGGCATCTGTTTGTAGGTAAAATGTTTTCTGGTAATCTGGGTGAGTAAGTACATTTGTTTCCAAAAATTTTTTCTTTAATTTAATAAAATTTCGCTCCTCCTCTTCTGTCCAAATAAATTTGTTCCTATTAGATAATAATTTTAATAATGGTTGTACAAATTCTGAATATTTTTCTATAAATTTATTATAATAATTAGCCATTCCAATAAAACCTTTTAACTGTCGAGGATTTTTAGGTGAGGGAAATTCTAATATAGCTCTAACCTTCTCTTCATCCATTTTTACTCCATTTGTAGTCAATCTATACCCTAAGAATGAAATATCTTTTCTACAGAACTCTGATTTATCAAATTTAATGGTCATGTTGTTTTTTAAAAAAATTTGGAAGATCTTTTCTAGGTGTTTTTTATGCTCCTCAAATGTCTCAGACATACAGACTATATCATCTACATATATTAAGGTGAAATCTTCTAATTCCTCCCTCATATGATTATCTATTCTTCTGTTAAAAAACTGGACATATGGCCGCCCTTCATTCCTATATTCATTCCTTCTATACAATTCTCTTGGTCCTGGAAATCTTCTATTTCCCTGCTGTCTCATCCCTTCCTCACCCATTCTGGGTGGAAATCTATTTCCATTCTGTTCCTCTCTAGGGGTAGGCCTATTCCATGGTCCCCTGTTTCTCTGTCTTATTTCCTTATTTCTCTCCTCTATATCCTCCTCATTCAGCATCCTTTCCATCTCTCGGATCGTTTTTATATTTTGTACTCTTCTTGACAACTGTATCCTTTCATTAAAATGCCGGCTTAATCTCCGGACTATCTCTTCCTCATTTTGCGGTGGTGTCATGTTCTTTAAAACTATGACTCTTTCTATGAAATAATCTGCTCTGGCTCTTCCATTTCCCTCAATATACCTTTCATTTTCTATTCTCTCTTTGATGCCTTCCTGTATTTCTTTGGCCCAGTATCTTTCTATAAACCTATCTTGTAAATCCGCGAAATTTTCCACCTCCTCTCTGATTGATTCCCACCATCTAGCCCCTCCTACTTCCAAAGCTCTATCTATGATTCCTCTCCATTCATTTTCAAATCTTTCCCCTGTCCTACATTCAAATTTTCTCTCCACATACCTATCCAGTCTTTTTAGGAACTCCATAGGGTTACCATTCCTCCCATTAAATTTGGGCATCTCCTCCTGATTCCCGCATGACACTTGTATGATCCTTAGGCCTTCTCCTCCTTTACTTTCTTCCACCTTCTTTTCTACCTTTTCCATTCTCTGGGTCAATTCCCCTTGTTTCTCATTATTCCTCCTTCCTTCTGTTTCCAATCGGTCAATTCTATCATTATTATTGTTTTTCTCAATAGCTATCTCCCTATTTAAAACTCTTAACTCTTCCCTGTTCTGTATTGTCATTTTTTCTACCTTCTCTATCTCTTTCTTATTAATTTCTGTCACATCAGCTATTATTTCTTTTGTTTCCTCTAAATTCTCCTTAATCTTCTCCTCTAAGTCTCTTCTCATAACTCCTACTACAGCATTATTCTCTGTTCTCAACTGTTCCCTCATATCCTCCATCATTTTCTTACTTTCCTCCCTTATTTCCTGTGTTATGAATTTGAAATCTTCCTTCATCTCTCTCATTTCGTCTCTATTTTCCTCTAATTTTTTGTTTATTTCCCTCATATCCTCACTCATCTCTTTCATTTCCCCTTTTATTTCATCTATCTTATCTAATTGTCTATTTATTTTTTCATTATTTATATTTAATTGTCTATTTATTTTTTCATTATTTATATTTAATTGTCTATTTAGATCCTCTCTCCCTGTATTTATGTTTACATTCATTTCCATTAAAGTCCTCATTATATTCCTTAAATCAACACCCTCATCATTTCCCTTTTTCTGTTGGGTTTGCATCAGTGGTAATCCCCTAGCCTCATCTACTTGGGTTTCCACCTCACTCTCTTCTATAGGCATATCTGTGCCTTCCGTTTCTGTCTCTTGTATTTCTAGGCTTGTCCCTTCTTCCAATTCTATTACGCCTATTGTAGCTTCTTCCTCTTTTTCATCTATTTTTTCTTTTAATGTCACATATTTTCCTTTTGCAGCTTCCTCAATTGCTGTACCCTTCCTAGACCTACTATGTTTGTTATATTCCTCTAATTTTTCTGTTTTTTTCGCTTTCTCCCTCCTTAAATTATATGTACCTGTTTCAGATTCCATTTTTTTTTATTTCTTTATCTAAAATTTCAAAATTCCCCTTTATTCTATTTAAATTTTGAAAATTAAAAAAATTATTGACTTATGGTTGCAAAGTCCTGAAAAGTAAACAATATTAATACAAATATTTAATTAATAATCTTATCTAAAGTGCCTTAAGGTTAATTCTTAAAATTTTTTTTATAATCGAGCCCCACGTTTGTGTGCCAAATGTAATAATTGGTAAATTTACTTTTATAATATATATTAAAAATTAATAAGTTAATAGAAATAACGATTCAATGCTGCTTTTGTTACAATAATTTTTTAATATCTTAATATGACATTCCTTATTTTCTTTTACAAAGTCACTTACTAATTACAAAGTCTTATTTCATCCACAAAGAATTACAAAAATTAAGCTTTATTAGCCTAAGTCTAAAATTGGTTTATGGCAGCAAGAAGTTTAGTTATAAATTTTAATATTAATTGAATTTGATTTAATTACTTTAATTTGAGCTTGAGCTCTCTTTATCTCGGGTTAATAGGTGGGTTTTCTAAATTTTGAATAATAAAATTTTAGTTGGCACTTTCAAAAAAATATCTAAGTTACAATTCTTACAAGCTAAATTTTTTTACAAGTTATTTGGTTTCTAATTAAATAATTTCCTGAATAATGTCTTCTTAATCGATCAGTTCAATGATTTGGCTTAATGTTATTCTGTAATTAGAATTGAATACGATACTGCACTTTCCGCACCAGTTAAAAAAATTAAAATTTCTACAGCCAATTCTGAACACGTCTTCCTTGTTCAAATGCTCTGTTCCAACTCCCCCTGACGCTACCTTTGTTAGCAATAAAATGGCCAAGTCGTGAATTTCCGCTATTTTCTCGTTTATTCCTTGTAAGTAACAGCTTTACGGATGTCATGTTCACCGCCTTTGATACACTTCTTCTTCTTAACAACTGCACTTAAATTTCTTTGCAAAACAATTGCATTTAAATCTTATTTCCCAAACTGTTTTAGATTATATCTCTACGAGAAATATTTAAAACGAATATCTTTTGCCGGTCATGCGCACGCAACTACACAAATTCGTTACCCATCTTGTTTACTTCAGCACATTCCACTAGCTTGCAGTGTGAAAGTTTTAAGTGTATTTATCTCGGTCTATTGTTCTATTTAAATTGTTATCTATCAATTACTTCTAATACATTTTCTTATAAATAGTGATTTGTGTGTTTTTTTTCTTTTTATATAAAATCTTGTGATTAGATCTAAAATGTGGCCGTGTGCATTTTCTACACAAGTGAAATTAGGTTATGTTTACATTTCGTTCCTGGTATATTTTAGTAATTTTTTACATACTGAATTTATTTATATATATTTATCTTATTTTGTAAGTGCCTTTTATATATATACTACTTCAAAATGTTACAATATATATATATATATATATATATATATATATATATATATATATATATATATATATATATGTATATATATGTATGTCACAGATGCACTGATTTGTAGTTAATGATATAGTACTATATGTTATTTGTATAAATATTGATACTGATTAATTGAAACCAGATATTAATAGTCTGTCAGAAAAATGGTAAATGGAGTTTTTTTTTTAAATGACAAAAGTTTGGGGGAAGGCAAAAAGAGTTTTAACTGATGTTGAGGTTAGGAGGTTCTGTATAGATTTAGTGTACCACTGATAAAACATCAGATAAAATTCTTTTTACCTTCCCCCTACCATATTTAAAAACTCCATTTACCTTCCTTCTGACAGACTATTAATATTAATATCCGGTTTCAATTAACCAGTATCATATTTATACAAATAACATATAGTAATATATCATGAACTGTGCATCTGTGACATTTCAATATTTATACACATCTGTGGTTCACTTCAGTATTTTCTTTTTATTATTTGATTGATAAAGATCATTGTGCGATCAAAATATATCAATAGTTCAATGTGTTTTTATCTGTGTCTATATATTTATTTTCAAGAGAATGCAGTTTTGGCCTATTGCCACTAAGGCTTTAAGCTCTACTAGAACTAACGTAATATATAATATATATAATTAAATTGCTTGTAAACAGGAAGGGTATTTTAATATAGAGTTTAATAAAAGAGTTTTTTAAAATAAAGTATAATCGAATTCTAATATCTAAAACTTCAATTATCTTTCTGTTAGTAAAGTTTCAGTGTACCTATTACTATAGAAACTGTGTTGATACAAATGCATACTATATTTTACTATAATTTTAATAACTTCAGCCTCCTATTCTCTCTGTAAACCTTGGTCATATTCTACTCTTCTCTGACTGATACATTTTGTAATGAGTACTTTATTATTAGAAACTGAAAAACACAGGTAAACTCTGGAAGGTTAGACTCAGACTCTCAATAATCACTAGTTTAACACATAAAAGGTAAATTAGATGTACGCCAGACCAATTAGTGTTTGCAATTTAATTTATTGCATCAGTTGTATTTTGCCACAAAAATATACAGTAAACTCTCGGAAATCTGGCATATATGAGGCTGGGATACTGCCGGATTAGTGAAAACATTGGATTACTGGAGGGTCCATTAAATAACACAACATTAAACAACATTTATGTGTAGTGCCCCAAAATAGAGAAAACAGGAAAATAGTCCTGTACTGTACTATGCGAGAAATGTACTGCATTGTATGAAATGATAAAACGAGAATGAATGTACTGGTCTATACTTTACAATAAAACGTTATCTTTAACAGTAAAACGAAAAATTGTAATATGTTTCCGTTTACACAGAACATTGTTCTCTTGTAGGTCAGTAACAGTCACTGTACGTAACTACCGCAATAACATACAGCTCGAAATCGTTTGCATATCACAAGCTACACAACTAGAACCAGATAGCATGAAGTTCACTCAGTTGCTGACATTGACATGGAGTGAAAAGTATATGTTATGTTTACATATTGGTTATCTTTATAACTTCCATCCTTGACAAAAACGCCAGATTATTGGAGGGCCGGATTGTTTACTATACTGAATAAATATTATAAAGTTTATAATTATCCACTTTTTAAAATTTATTATCTTTAACGATAATTACTTTTGTATTAATATTCGTTATCATTATTAGTAAACACAATAAAATGTTACTTATAGCTTGGAGTTAGCACAAGCTTTTAGGCTTCCACTAACATTGTTCAATTCAGTTTCTACTCAAAATTCACATAAAAAAATATTTTGATATATTTACACCAGTTGTTTAATTTAGAATTTTATTTTGGTGTGATAGAAATCAAAGCAGTTTTTATATACATGTATTACAACTTCATAATTTCACTACACTTATCATATGACTGCAGATTTTTAATTTTTACTCAGTGATATGACACAACACATATGCCTTCCGACCACCACCAAGTAAAAACTATACTGAGTGAGATACTCCAATTGACATTAAAAAAATAAATGAAAGGTTCTATTACTTTAGAATTTTTAGCAGAAGGTCAAACTATGGGGTACAAATAACTTGCTTTATTTGCTATGTAAGTTTGGAGAAGCAATAAATATTATTTAAAAAGCAATATTCTTGTATGCAACACATCACTGTAAATAAACTCTCTTGAAGCAATGCAGTAATCTAAGATGAACTGAGCTCATGCTACCGTATAGCAAAAATTTGAGGTCTGAGATCTTCCGTCAAGCACAATTTGTTAATAAGCAGTCTAGTTTTGGAGATGTTGCATCATCAGTGAAGACTTTTTACCAACTTATTTTTATCTCAACACCAGTTTAAATTGCTTCTTAAAATTATCAATCAACAAATTTAATAAAATATTCAGTATGTTAAACAGCAATACAGCCTTAATATATACATCAAATATTAACTCCATACCAGGATAGTTATTTTTCAGCTCTGTCATATAATTAATGAACTAACAAGTTTAAAATTGTGTTTTAGAAGTTATAATTATAAAAATATACAAATATTAAAGATAATCATATCATTAAAGCATATAATGCCAAATAGAATAACTAAAAAAAAACACCAAGTAAAAGATTATGCACCAAAACACATAAAATCTATATTAAAATTTTACTGTATATAAGGCTCAATGTGTGTAAACATTTTGAACACTTAGCAAGTATAATTAAAATAATTCAACAAATTTTGTTTGCAGGAATAAAAGTTAGCAAAACACATTGTAGTAACTCTAACATGAATAATAAGATGAATAATAAATATTGTCCTAATTTTGTTGATTTTTATTCAATTTAAATCAGTTCTTGATTTTAAAGAAGTTGGATGGTTCCATATAACTCAAAGGAGGCTCAGATAAAAAATAGAAACGCAATATTATTGGTTTGAGATCTGATACACAACTGCTAATAGAGTACAAAGACGAGGCCAGAAGTCCGGGGGGAAAACAAGTAGAAAAACTTCTAGCCTGTTGTATATAAACAATTCAAGCAGGCTATCTGTAACAGCTATTTGAATGTTGTCGAATGCAAAGTATAACTCCAAAACATGTTAAATCTGTGTTCTTAACACCATCACTAATGATTACTACATTGTTGCCAAAATTAATCTTTTTATTAACTAGTAAGAGTTTGAGTCTATTTTTTTTAGTTATTACAGTAAACTCCCGATTATCCGTAGGCGGTTTAACCGGTTTGCGGATTATCCGGGATCTGCCATTGTTTTACAAACATCCAATTTTTATTCCAATCAGATTTGTTTAAATTTCCAAACGGTGAATTACGACGTAAATACATATAAGGCTTAATAGAAGTTAAGCTGAAGGGAATAGATATGTAAATATGTACGTACTAATTTTTACATTGAAAGGGAAGCATCCCGATGCAGGCCAGCGAAATGAAAGGGGCGAGCAGACTACTGTATATAAGAGACAATGACGAAATGCTTGGACGCCCGAAAACCTAATGTGTATCATAAGATTGTAAACAAATGTCAGCTAATCTCAGCTATAAATAGTCTAGGACGTGATATAGGCATTATCCATGTCTGTCTTATACATTATCGATCTTTATGGCTTTGTGACACAAGTAGACACTGTGCGACAAAATGGTTCTCAAGAAACTTAGATCGCACATTAAAGCTAAATCAATGCTCACAAAAAAAAGACGAAAGTGACAGATTTTTTGTATTAAGTGTATAGGAAATTACATATGTACATACATACTTACTTTTGACATATACTTATGTAGGTATTGTAAATAGTTAGACATATAAATGTACATGTTATAATCCGTCAAATACATCGACGTTTTAAATTATTTTCTGTATTTATTTTGTCCTCTGAAGATTATTTGTGAATTGTATTAACCGGGTCATTATTTGTGTAACTTATGGTATAATAATCTATTTCATTTTGCGTATTCTTTGTTCATAGCGGATTATCCGGGGAATTCGGTTATCTGTCGTTGCCGGGCCACCCCATTCCACGGATAATCGGCAGTTTACTGTATATTAGTAACTCAGTCTTACTAGTTAAGCTATGATTAAGATTTTACAGCAGAAAATAAATTGATGTAATCAAAATTAACAAGGTCTAACATGTTATATTAACATTTTTGAAAGTTAAAAATTTTGAAACATTTTTTGGGACTATAATAAAAAAATTATAATGTGGACACTTCAAAAGTTATATATAGTTTTAAACTGATCATGAAGAAACATTTGCTATAAAACATGATTTCAAGGAATGTTTAAAATATACAAAATGCACATATATGTAATAGTCAAACCTTAAAGCTAGTACTGCCTAGGTATGACATACATGTTTTACTTGTCCAGGTTAAAAAAACTCTCAACAAAGTCTGCAGCAGCTCTAGTTTCTAAAAAAACATTGATGTAAAAATAAATAATATTTATAATTCAAAAGAAGCATTTAAAAAAAATTCTCAACAGCATCTTGCAAAAAGAAAGTAAATTGGAGAGAATACTTACACTTATTTGTGTTAAAGCTGCCAGCTCTCATCTAAAGCTGTTATTTTTAGAACAAAGTAAATAAAAAAACAAAAATGGAGAAATTTTTTAAAGTAACAAACAAGACTAACAAAAAAAGAAAATGGAAAGAGTTTATAACAATTGCCCTTATATTAGAAATCAGTGAGTTAAGAAATTAAATAAGACTTTTTTTTATTTTGGGTGTTACTTGGGGAAATCTCAAAAAACACAACTAAAATAATGGCAGAATAAGCAATTGGAGACTATTCTAAATGTGGGTCTTCCAATATACAAATATCATACAAGTTTTAATAAATAAATCTTCTCACTACATCCTCTAAGGAAATTATAAGAAAAATGTGTATGTTTAAGTTTTCCAATAGTCATGTCAAAAGCTCACCACAGTATATTTGAAATTATTCTTGTCAAACAATACAACCCTATAGACATGATACATATTCAACACAATTCTGAATAATATATATTCCCCAGGTAAAGAATAGACACCTCACTTTGATTCAGGTTTAGGTTGGGGCTATTTTAGATAAACCATCCTGTTTAAGCAGGCCTAAATTCTCATTTACTCTTAGTAGCAGCAAAGCAGTATGTCGCTTTCTTAGATCTATTTTATTATTTCTTGAACTAATTATAAGATATATTTACTTTGGAAATGCAAACATAAACAGCAATCAATGTGTTTTGTCTCTATCTAACCCTTGTTTCATACTCCCATCCTAATCCTACTATTACTAACAATCTGTTTCTAGTCCTTGATATGGAATAGTGGTTAAATTAACTGATCATGTTAAAATAATGACAAAAAGCAAACACCTTTTGTCTGTGTGCGCGCATGCATGCATGCAATGCATCAATAGAATTTATGATATCAAAGACATAAATGGGTTATATCAAAGAGTATTCCATTCAATGGTTACATTCTTTACTGATTAAGGAAAATTATTGTAAAAACTGCCTTAAAAAATTTATTGTAATGGTATGGGACAAATCGTTTTTCATTCTAAATTGCTTTGCATTTATTATACAATGTATTATTAAAAATAAATTTTTAGCTACAGCAAAGAAATAACATATAGGCTATTTTGTTTCACTATTCTGTTACTGTTATATTATTAAAAGTGAAAATATAACCTTTTCTTGTTTTTAAAACATTCTTTCTAAAATTATTTTGTATAAACTGTTAAGCTTAAAAGATACAAGAAGTTTATATGTTATAGCATCCAGTGCCTGGATTGTTGATAGTTATTATAATTTTACTGATTGGTTATGGGATTGGAGTTTAATGCCAAGTTTTCAAGAGCCTTTCATTTTTCCTGTCTTGTGCCAAATGGATCTAATTCTTGACATGTATCCTATTTCAACATCCTTTCGTCTATGTTTAGGTATTATTATTAATAAATTTATGATATTGGTATATTTACAATATAATTTCTGTATGTAAACTGTATTTCCTAATATTAGGAAAAACATATTGAACACAATTTTGTTTGGATAATTTTGACAGTTTAATTGTAAACAAAATTGTTCTATGTCATCATCAAATGGGATTTAATCCATATTAGTGCAGTTAGTTTCAAAGAAATGTTTAACTGTAGCTAAACTCTTATTAATCAGACATAATTTTTATTGTTATTGTTGTGTAATCTTATTCAATAAATTTTGATGTTTAGTAAGTGTTAGTTCAAATACTTTGAGGGGAGTAAAACTGTAATTCCACACACAAATATTGTGTTATATGTTTATTAATATTGATATTAACAATCTTTTGATTTTTTAATAAAAATTAAATTGTTATTAAAGACTATCTTTAAAATTTTCAATTTTATGGTATTTCCATTAATTATTACCATTGTTTGTTTCCGACTTGAATTTGAGCAACTAATATATACACATTTGCCTAAAGTAGTACATATTGTAATTTTGAATAAGAGAACAGATGTGTCAAAAGATATTACCTATTATCAATTAAAATCACTACTGACCCCGCAGGGGAGTCGGCACCTACAAAGAGGGGTTTGGCATCCCTCGCAGTACCCGAGCCAAAAATACACACTACTAACAACACTTACTTCACTGTTATAAACATTATTACACTTTCTACAAACACCACATTCACAACACAATCTTCACACATTAACACTTACATATTCTATAGAGATTTTTGACTGGTCAGAACCGTTGCTTGTTGGGAGTGCTGAAAAGGCCAGAACTTAACAAACTCTGGTCTGGGAGGCTGATGTGAGCTTGCTCTGCCAAAGATTAAGCACGGTGTCTAGTATACCAGCCACTTCGGTCCTTGGTCAAGAAATGTCCATGGTGCACGGGTGTTGGAGCCTGTGTACAGTATTACGAGTTCTTGTCTGATGCCCATCCAGTCGAGCTAAGGAGAAAATCTATAGGCCTCAGAGTTCTGAGGGTTGGAAATGATCTTAATGTGATCCAAGGGTGTACCCGTTCCTATAGTCCTGCTTGTAACGCCTGGCACAATGGCTGACGTAAAAACATCTATGGAACCTAAAAAAACGTCCAAGAGTTTAGTAAGAGTTTAAAGAGGATACGTCAGGATTCACCTGACGAGGCTATGGTAAAAGATGATGCTCAATATACAGGCTCCAATTACAAGGTGTCATTTCTTTGGGTCCCTGGTCATTGCAGAATATTCGGAAACACTAAAGCAGATGAAGGTGCAAAATTAGCTACAAGTATGATGCTATCAACACAACGTGTGATGACATCAGATTTTGTATGCAATGTTAAAAATACACTATTCTCTGTTTGGAATGAAGAATGGCAAAATGTAAATGAAAACAAGCTGAGGGACATCAAGAATATTGTCTGACTATGGAGGTCATCTGTTTATTCGAATCATAGGGAGGAAGTGCTGGTTACTCGTCTTTGCATCGGTCACTCTTTGTTAACACATGGATGGTTGATGCGACATAAGGATCCACCACTATGTCAGTTTTGTGGAGCTACCATCACAGTCAAGCATATTCTGCTTGACTGCGTTGAGTTGACTGATTTGTATTTACGTTACAATCTTCGAGGAAGTTTAAAGGTGGTTTTAAGGGGCGATGTCATGGCAATCGACCGTGTCATCGCTTTCTTACGCCACCTGAATTTATATAATGATATTTAAAATCTGTATAATTTAAATTTTATTAAGTTTAGTTTAGATAATTAAAATTAGTTTTAACCATTTATTTTATTTTGTTTATATTATTTGTTTTATTCTTAATTCCCTTTTCAAAACATTTTAGTTAGGGGATGATAACCATGATTGGTTTTTTGCCTGGGAAAAAATCACTACTGATCTTAATTACGTATAGTTTCCCTACTCAATACCTATTCATTTCAGTATCAACCAACATCAGTCTCTTATCTAGTCCAAAAAATCTCAAGCTTTAACCTCTACCAGAACTAACATAATACATATACTGTAGAGTCTCGATTATTCGACCAAGACCCTCTCGAATTGGCAAAAACTCAGATTACATGAAAATATGTTCCTGTGCATTAGAAAAAGTAGAGTTTTAATGAACCCTAATACTATAAGTAATTAAAAATGCAATAAATACGTTTATAGAGGCTTTATATGAACATTTCTTGGAACCTTGACTCATTTCTTTTGCATACCATACTAATTAAACATATCTTGTAGGCTCAAATCATTTCCTTTGGATACCATATGATAATTAACATACCTTGGAAGTCTGATTCATCATTTTCTTTCAAATAGATAAAATAGGCTCAAATAGAAATAGGCTCGAATTTAATGGAAGCTAGAATTATCAGGACTCGGAATTTCAAAACTTAACTGTATTCATAATTACATACATACACTACTATATATGTATATTACACTACAACAGTAAACAGACATATTACTACTTGACCTAAGTATTAGCAATCAAACAGATGAGAAATAATAATGAAATAATCTCTTATCAATCATTGTAAATACAGTGGAAACTTAATTGTCTGTCTAATTTGTTATCCATTTGAACTAAGAAAAAATTTAAATGATAGCAGTGTTAAAATTTAAATACCTTGATAAGAAAGTATTATGCAAGAAAAAGTACCTGGATAAGTCAAATATATTTAAGGACCGGTTTCTAAATTAATTCATACCAAATGTAAAAAAAAAACATTTAGAACTATGGTCACCATAACCCTAAAATGTGTGGGTAAAAGTACAATGATACACCACCTAGAAAATGTCAAACCCTACAAATGACATTAATGAGCATGAGGTAAATAATTGTAACTTTATGCTGGGAATCACAACTCCACTGATCTAGCTTTAGGATTAGAGCATGATATGTTGATATCGGAGAACTTTTATTCAGGAGTAAAGTTTTATTTAGGATTCACAGGTGTAAAAGAATTCTGGAAGCTGTATGCTACTTAAGATGAAATTTTTAATATTACTGATGCTGGAAATAACCTTCCAACTAAACTTAAAAAAAGGATGGATGAAAGTGAAGTCGAGTCAGAACCTGAAACTGGTACATCATAAAAACTGTTCCAGATGATATACCTTTGATATAAGATTCCTGCAGTGAACAACTGTAGTACAAAAAAAAGAGTGGATAGAAGTTGACAGTGCAGTTGAAATTTTAAATAACACTGAATTAAAAGGTTGCCAAGGGCAAAACAAGAAGATAAATATGGGGGTATTATTCCTGAAAAAGCTTCTAATATAATTAACACTTGAGAAATAGAAACAATATTAAAAGTTTTTATTAGTATTAAACGCTGTAGAAAATTTTATTGTTATATAACATGCACAGCCGCATAATTTTCTTTTTTCTAACATTTTGATTGCAATACCATATTAATTTGTGGAACTATACAAAAGCCTATTCTACTATGAGTGTGCTTTACAGGAATATTTTGTAGCCTCAATAAATTTTGGATTAAGTATTATATTATTAAGAAATATTTAACATTAATCTTGATCTCATTACTAAATACAAAAGTCTATTAATAAGGTTTTTTCTGGCAATTTGAGAGTGAATATAGGGCAATACTCTATAATCCGTCACAGCCTGGATCCTGAATAAAAATTGGGTTTCTACTAAGAACATCAGCTATTATAGTGTTTGTGCTGATATTAATTATAGACAGTGAGAGTTGTTATTCTTTGATGAGATTCCTTGAGAATCTTTAGGCAGTAATAGATACATGGAGTACTAGAGAGTATAACTATTATTAATACTAGATAGCATAACTATTGTTAAATGCTAAAATATATTTGGTTATGACTATGTACACTAAAATGAGCCAATGAATCATTGATTTTTTTTCACAAATTGTCAAGACATCCAGCATTAAAAAAAAAATTTGCCTTTCAATGGGGGTTATATTCAATTTAATCTGACAATAAGGAAATTTAATTGGCCTTGTAGCTAATATTAACTGACTATAATAATTTGAAACACATTTAACCACTTTAATAATTTAATAAAATATGTTTTATTTAAATTTTGGGTAATTAATGCCCATTGAAATTTCTTAGCTATTCAAACTTACCTTAAAATTTAAAATGTTGTGTTAGCATCAAAGTATCATTTAAAAATTGAAATTTATGCAGGTTATTGACTAAAAATAATAAAATTCGAAGGAACAAAAGTTTGAGATTTTCAAGGGACTTGACAAGAAATATAGAGAATATAGGGATATAGAGAAAATAAGATATTCATTGTATGGGTAAAACTAGAGGACTGGACATGGAAATAATAGTAGAAATTAAAAATTTATGTGCATTAAGGGTTTATTGAAAGAAAAAAAAATTATAAAAACGTGTGGTTCATAACACATTTCATGGACAAAGCTGTGTTTTTTTCAAGACCAGAGAACTGAAAATTTGTAGGCTGTTTGAATAAATGGATAAAGTACTGTGATATCGTCATGACTTTTGTTGCAATCTTATTAGTATTAGACTCATTATGTATACGTATGTAGTTTAGCATTAAAGTGACTTTTTCATAACACATCCCTGTTATCCAATATTTTCACTTATCCCAGTTTACGTTTAATAAACAGGATTCTTCATTATAAGTATATAATTAGTGATTATTTTACCAATTTTGCATACCACTCAACAACTATTTCTTATACATTAATATTACAATTTAATTATTTTATATTGAAAATGTTCTTTCTTTAATTTTATTTCTTTCTAATAATTAATTTAAATGGTAGTAATTAATACACATGGTAATAATAAACCCACTGATCCATAATAACCTTTTCAAATAATTTCCTACAATATTAAGTTACCATTCTATCTGTAATAATCATAAAATAAATCTGTAACTAACTTCCTGGCAAAAAAAAATATTATAATTACTTTGAAATGTTTAAATTTTGAAACCAAAGCTTATGCTGTTGGCTTAGCAAAAAGAAGTTCCCTGAAAAATGCATCCTTCTTTTGATATTTTAAAATATTTAAATTTACCTTTATGCCAATTTTTTGGTACAATCAACAAAAATAATCTTATTTTGTATTCCTACTTATATTTGTATTATTGCACTCTTCTCATGAAGTACTCGCATATCACAATATCTCTGTTTAAGACAGTGTCTAAACTTGTAGATTCTAAAATCTAATTTATTAAATTGTAATCACATTTTAGAAATAGATTTTTTGCATGTTACCTTAATTTGTGAGGAATAGTAGATATAGATATGTCTTTATATTTAATTTTTGAAAATCAAAGCTTTAGTTAGTGCCTGCAAAATACATAAACTAATTGTTTCTTCTTGTTTTTTCAGAACTTTGTAAACAACATTAATAATAGAAAAACAGATCTCCAAACTATTAAATCAGTTTTTAATGTAATAAAAACAATTGAACTTAATAAACAGATTAAGAATGGATCAAGTAATCCTCTAAAGGGAGATGATATAAATGATGAATCATGCCTTGAAAGTAATAATGAGGTTGAACAGGAAATAAAAGGGATAAATAATTTGAAATGCACTGAAAATGGTTCGACAGAAGACAAAAATAACATTGAGAGTGAGGAAAAAACTGAAAGTAAGAAGTTGACAAAAAAAGAGCTAAAAAAGAAAAATAAACATGAAAAGTATTTAGCAGAATTACATTCTGTTGAATTCAACATACAAGAAAAAAATGATGAGGAACCTGGAAAAAAGAAAAAAAATAAGAAAAATGTTGCTGATACAGTTAGTGTAGAAAATTGTACTGAAATTGAAAGCTTTGGAGATAGAACAAGTAATCTTCCAAAGAAAAAACGAAAGAAAAATGATGTTGAAAATGACGATGTTTCAAATTTTAAAACACCCTGTAAAAAACAGAAACAAATACAACAACAAGACGATTTATCATTAATGGATGAAACTCAAGAAGGTAGTTTATTATGCACTTTGCCTAACTAATATGTATGTATTTAATGCTGAGCTTTGTAGTTCACCAGAAATTTTTATTTTCAAAAATCATCTATATACTAAACTTTTCCCAGTTTTTTAAAGGTAGTATTTATATACTAAGAGGTATGAATATATTTTATTATTAAACACTTTTCATGTGGCATGGATAAGATGAATTCTACTCCAAGTAGCTGAATTGTAATACATATAAAGTTAACACAATGAGTACGCTCGGAAGAAAACCCACACTCACAGGCAGTGTGTTATTAGATACTGCTTATGGGATTTCCCGTGCTTTTGCCCCACCTAAATTACTATGTTATTTTATGGCTTGCATTGCTTCGAAAACAATGTGCATTTGCAGGATTGTGTAAACGGACATGACCTGCCTTTTATGAAGTGTTGGTTTTCGAGTGCTGCCTTTTGTTTTGATAAAATAGATTTTAATATTTGGATTACTTTTGTGTATTTTCTCTAATATTAATTATGTTATGTTAGAAATTTTTACTAAAAATAATTTGCTGCTTCGATGTCTAGACAGAATGCAACAAATCCTAGTGGTAGTGACAGTGATATGCAAACAAGTGATGGTCTTAGTGGGGAGAAAAGTGATAATTTGAACGAAGGTGATTTTTGCAATCCTACATCACGTTTCATAGAGGCCGGAAAATAGATTCAAAGTACCACTGCCTGTTTGTTTTGTAAATTACTTATAAAACGCATTCTTCCACATAAACATCTTGTTTATCAAACTTATAAAGGTTTTTTGTAGTTAAAGTTATCAATCCAGTGTCACTGCGTTATAACCCAACATCAGATTACAACAATTCTCTCTTGGAATGGCTCAAATATACAGTTCCTAGAGAACAAATTTCAGAAGGATCTATAAAATTACTGTGCAATGAAAGCCCCTCCACTTCTGAATTTTACACACTGCCAAAGATCCATAAAAATATTGTACCTCCACCTGGTAGGCCAATAATTGCTGGTTGTAATTCGGTCACAGAAATCCAGCTTTTCTGGATTCGTATATTCAACCTTTGGTGAAAAACCTTCTGTTATACATTCAGGATACGAATCATTTCATAGACAGGCTATCTCAAATACCCGTACCTCTACCTCCTGAAACAATTTTGGTCACCATAGACGTTACCTCTCTTTATACGAACATCCCTTATGCACATACAATTACCAGATCCAAGTACTGAAAAACCACCTAAACTGCATCATGGCTCCTTTCTGTGCAATAGACCTAGATGCAAGAAATGTCCAATACACATCCCAACAAATAGTTTCCATAGCCTAGCAACCAATGTGGACTTCAAGATTCAGGGTCATCATACTTGTACATCCAAAAATGTAATATACCAGTTGCAATGTAAATTTTGCCTGGCACAGTACATAGGCCTTACCACGGATGGTCTGAGCATCAGAATGAATGGCCACAAACATGATGTTGGAACCATGAACATAGACAAGCCAACCTCTCAACACGCTGCTAGTCACATCATATCTTTCAATGATTGTTATACCACCAAAATAATTAAGTCCCTCCCCCCTGATTGCAACCTTTTAGAATTGAGAAGGTGGGAGTTATCATACCAGTGGTACACCAGATCTATAGAACCTCCTAACCTCAACATCAGATAAAACTCTTTTTACCTTCCCCCTAATTTCTACCATTTTAACAACTGCATTCACCTTCCTTCTGACAGGCTATTAATATCTAGTTTCAAATAATCAATATTTATACAAATCACATATAGTACTATATCATAAACTATAAATCTGTGACATTTGGATATTTATACACACCTGTGGTTCAATTCAGTCTTTTCTTTTTCTCTTATTGATTGACAAAGATCATTGTTTGATCGAAATATTTCAATAGTGTGATAAGTTTTTATATGTGTCTATTTATTTATTTCCAAGAGATTGCAGTTTTGGACTATTGCCATTAGGGAAGTCTGTCAGTCTCATATCTAGTCCAAAAATTCCTAAATAAGCTTTAAGCTCTACTAGAACTAACTTAAAAAATATATAAATGCAGATATTGTTTTTTTGTTGTTCAAGGACATCATCCTTAGCTAGCTTTACTAATTTGGTTAAACTCAATAACTAGACCACTAATTTTGTTAGTGTATATAAATATGTCATAAATCTTGAATTTTAGCCTTGACAGATAGGTTTATTATTGCATGATTAAAATATATATTTTGTTTATTCCAGAAAGTGAAACCAAACCAGAAAGAAATTTTAGTTGGAATGACACTATAATACAAATTCTTCAAACGCAAGAAAGTAAGGAAATGTCTTTGAAAAAACTTCGTAAAAAAGTTATTGCGGAATATCATACTGTGAAAAATGGACATAAAACACTTGATCAATTATTAGCAAAGTTTAATAAATCTGTTAATAAAACCATTGGGGTGCGAGTCCTTAAAGAAAGAGCAAAGTTAATATTATGAATTTATTTTTAATGTTAATTCAAGAGAATTTATGTTTAAAAATTAAACTCCAATAAAAAATAAACATTTTTGTCTTTTTATTTCTACAAATTTTGAGGCTTAGTGCTGAATTTCTTGTTTGAGAAATATAAAATATATTTTCCTTTGTTAGTGCTTAGGTATTATATTAGTCTTTTATTACTTATTCAAGTAGCTATTTTAAATAATTTTACCTATTACAAAATGTATAATTCATTTATTTTCAAAGTAAGAATTATTTTACTAAGATTATGTGAGCTTGGTTTGACAAAGTTCTAACTGACCAAGAATAATTGACTGCCCATCACCCAGTCAATTTTGTTTGTTTTTTCAGTTTAGCATTTTTATAATTTGTTTAGAGATTATGCTAGGCTTAGTATTGCCACTCTAACAGACAGGTAATATATGTTTACCAGAGGGGCAAATCTGTTCCTTAAAAAAACAAGTGCCAAGACAACTGCAGATACAAATGTCAACAAAACATTACAAAAGGCTAGTGGTTTGACGTATTTATCATATTCTATACCCTCAGTCTCAGAGAAAAGAGATTATTTAATCAATTTTACTTGAGGAACACAGACTGTTAGGTAAAAAAGAAGCACCCACAAATTCAGATATTGATTCATGTAATAAACTAGGTGATCCTAATCCTGCAAGAAATCAAATATGTAATATATAATATAATCATCTTCATTTCTGTTGGGAATATTTGTATATATTTGAGTACATTTCTTCTCCCTTCCCTAACATTACAATATTTTCCTTTGTTTACACATTTCAGAGTTATTCCACTTTCAAAATTTGGGTGACCAGTACTATTTAAGTTTTGAAAATGGAGTCTTTCCGAAACGCATCAATGAAGAAAAATATTGTAATATTGGGAAAGGCGGGAAAATGGTTATTGTTAGGTCTAGGTAGTTTATTTTATTGTTTATTCCTTCTTGTATGGTGAATTTTATGTTAGGGTATAAGTTGTTGATTTCTTTTAGGATGATATTACTATTTATTGCTTTATTTTGGTAGATGTGTAATCCATTGTCAACGTACAGTATCCAATGTCCGTTGGGGGTTGTGTGTTTTTATGGTTTGTGCAAGGTTTTGGAGGTAATTTTCTGATATACTTGAGAGGGGTGATTCTATTGCTAAGCCATCTATTTGTTTATATATCTTATTATTAAATGTGAAATAGTTTGGTTTAGTATGGTCTTTACGCATTTTGTTGTTTGGTTTGTGTATTTGGGAATGGTTTTAAGATTAGTTGATTTGTTTTTTTATTATTTGGATGGCTGTTTACATGTTTGTGATATCAAATGATATAAATTTAGTGTTTTTTGTTATGTTTATTGTTTTTAGTTTGTCGATTAAAAGAAATTAACTAATCTTAAAACCGACCCCAAATAACAAAATGCCTAAAGACCATACTAAACCAAAACTATTTCACATTTAATAATAAGATATATAAACCAATAGATGGCTTAGCAATGGGATCA
This sequence comes from Prosapia bicincta, assembly GCA_036971475.1. Taxonomy (NCBI): domain Eukaryota; kingdom Metazoa; phylum Arthropoda; class Insecta; order Hemiptera; family Cercopidae; genus Prosapia; species Prosapia bicincta. The sequence goes on from JBAIZL010000001.1 coordinate 39,588,270, forward strand.
CACCTCTCAAGTATATCAGAAATTTACCTCCAAAACCTTGATGAAATAATTACACAAACCATAAAAACACACACCCCAAAAGAAATTGGTTATGATAGGTTGACAATGGATTATACATCCCCAAAATATAGCAATAAATAATAATATCATCCTAAAAAAAATCAACAACTTACAACCTAACATAAAATTCACCATGGAAGAAGAAATAAACAATAAAATTAATTATCTAGACCTAACAATAACCAGAAATACAAATAACATTGAATACTCAAGTTTTAGGAAACCTACACCAACCATTAATACAAGACCAAACTACTCTAACCATCTCCCACAACATAAAATGGCTGTTTACAACTCGCTCTTATACAGAATGCTAAAACTACCACTAAAAAATGAAGAAAAACCAAAGATAAACAAATAATATATCAAATAGCCAAAAAAATTGATACAATAAATAAACTATGGATATATTAGAATTTAAAATATTAATTAAATTAAAACTACCTAAAACCATCACAAACAACAAAATGGGCCACATTCACATACACAGGATACAACATAAAAGGAATAACTAAAATACTACAAAATAATAATATTAACATAACTTACAAAAAAAACAGGGGAAATAAGTTACATAATCAATAAAATAAACCAACAGGAAAAAATGTTTCACTCTTAATAACGGAATATATAAAATCGAATGTCCAGAGCGTATCAAATTATACATCGGCCAAACAAAAAAGAAATTAAAAGACAGATATAACAAGCACCTCAATTCATGCATCAAACCTAACATTTACAACTCAAACTTAGCTATAAAAAAAGTACAAAAAGGCCTCGAAATGACAATCTGGAAACAGCTACAAATTTATAAACATAAAAATAATATAAACAAACAAATAAAACAAAAACCGATAAATTATTCAACCTAATAGACGAAATTAACCCCAAGCGCTAGTTTAAAGTGTTTTAACTATCATGTGGATTATAAAATTATAGATAAATGAGTGTTGCTAGTTTTTTAAATTCAGTCTATAATTGAGTTTTCTTAAGTATAATTTCAGTAACTAATAATAGAAAATAGGCCAGTTTACCTTTAATATCAAATCATGCTGTAGCTTCTAATAGTTATATTTTACATTGTGTCCCTTTATTTGTATCTTTTTAGCCTACATCAAATGAGTTATCTTTAGAGTTTTGCACAAGCCAGATGGCTACTCCCAAACGTTGACTTTCTAAAAGCTTAACAAGTTTTGATATATTTTTTTGCAAGTTTTATATATTTAATTGTGACTACACTCTAAATTCTCCAAAATTAATGCATCTAAGACATTAATATTACAACAACATTACAATAAAGTTATAAATACAAAATATATATATATCACAAATTACACTTGCTATTACTTGCGACCAGACATTTGTTAACTAAAAGTTGTTAATTGTTAACTTACACTTAAAGGAAACGTTTTCGTCTTACGACTTCTTCAGCCTCGTAAAGTTGTAAGATGAAAACGTTTCCTCCAAGTGTAAGTTAACAATTAACAACTTTTAGTTAACAAATGTCTGGTCGCAAGTAATAGCAAAAGTGTAATTTGTAATTTACAACCAGCTCGTCATGAACAGCAACAAGATTTCGATATATATATATATATATATATATATATATATATTTATATATATATATATATATATATATATATATATATATATATATATATATATATATTCTTGATATTTAACGTTATCCATTGTTTTTCCGTTGCACTGACTTTATGAAGTTAATTTATTACTATTGTAAGTAATTTTATCCACCATTAAGTGCAATAATTTTACCTTGAGTGATGAGGCACCTTTCGGTCAATTGATCATTGTCGAATCACTCTCAGAGAGTGGATAAAATTACTTACAATAGTAATAAATTAACTTCATAAAGTCAGTGCAACGGAAAAACAATGGATAACGTTAAATATCAAGAATTTAATACCTACCAAGGTAAACAACTGTACCGTAAATATCTTAACCTAAAAATCAAACTCCAGAATTGCATCAACAAAATACAGTTTAATAAAAAATGCTTAACACTTAATATAACACCAAAGAGAGTGATTCGACAATGGTCAATTGACCGAAAGGTGCCTCATCACTCAAGGTAAAATTATTGCACTTAATGGTGGATAAAATTACTTACAATAGTAATAAATTAACTTTATATATATATATATATATATATATATATATATATATATATATAAATAATTAATCAATTTTTTAAAAGTTTCAAATAGTAGAAATTATTGAAACACAAAATCCAGTACTTCAAGATTTGGTAGGTTTACAGTACATGAAATCGAAAGTTCGGACATTTTGGATTTTAGAAGTTGGAAGTTTAGAAGTTCATTACAAAAAAGTGAAGAAGTATAACAATTTAAATTTTCAGATAAGCACTTTGTTTCAATTTGATTAAAATAAAGAAACAAAGGTTATGTTCAATCATACTCTACTATTAAGTTTGCTTCCTCCTTGGTTGAAGACTTACACAATTCAGTCACCCAGTGAGTCTGTAAAAGTGTATATTAAAAATATAAAGTACTAGACATTGCGAAAATGAGTGAGTACATTTCTGATGAGTGTAAACAATAATCTGAAGCCACACAAAATTGAAACAATAGCTGTATTTGATGGCACTAACTTTGAACCTGAGTCTATTAATGGTAAAAAAAAGAAATTCCTATTGATATTTTATGCATTGTTTTAAGTTCACTTTTCAAAATATAATACAGTAGAGTCTCGAAAATCCGAATCCCATTTACTACTGACAAAATAGAAATTAATTTTACACTATTTAACTATGTGAATACGTAATTGCTTACTTGCTGATGCGTTTCAAAACGATCGTTCCTTTTTCGAAGCTAACCTTCTACAGCAGGAAACACTTAGTTAAATAGTGTAAAATTTGTTTAATCAGTGAATTCAAGATGATTTCATCAAGAAACTTCAAAATAGAAATTGTTTTACCAAAATTAATGAAATAGTGGATGACTGTTTTTTCATAATATTTTTTCAAATATTTATCAAATAATTAAATTTTTAAAATTTGGGGGTCTAGTTAGGATTCGAACTGAGTATCTTCATGTCTGAATTCTAGAACACTGGTACTGAGCAACTTTCCCATAGCTAGAAATGTATTTCTTAAAGATATGTATGAAAAACCTTCATTATATAACCCGAAATTGTTTCCATGGTCACCATATAATATCTAAATAATGCTTATTACACTTTTGCTATTATTTGCGACCAGACTTTTTGTTAATTATAATTTGTTGAATTGTTAACTTACACTTGGAGGAAAAGTTTTCGTCTTACGACTTCTTCAACCTCGTATTTTTCCGCTAGGAATGCTGCAGTTGTGCTTTCTTGGTACCATTTTTTTTGAAATTTAAAAGTGATGTGTTCAAAGAGTATATTTGATCTGTGCTGTGTTTTTTCATTTAAGATGTCATTTTTATGTGTGTTGATCTTAAATGAAAAAAACCCGGCACAGATCACACATACTCTTCGATCGCATCACTTCCAACTTTCAAAAAAAATGGTACCGAGGAAGCACAACTGCAGCATTCTTAGCGGCAAAAATACGAGGCTAAGAAGTCGTAAGACGAAAACGTTTCCTCCAAGTATAAGTTAACAACTTTTAGTTAACAAAAGGTCTGGTCGTAAGTAATAGCGAAAGTGTAATAGTAATTAACAACCAGCTCGTCATGAACAGCAACAAGATTTCGATAATAAATAAAATGCTTTTGGATTAAAATTAATGAAAAGAATAGAATAAACAAGCAAACTGGATTAACATTATTGAACCTTGCTTTACAAACGGACAATACGAAAGGAAGGCAAAAAAAAATGAGGGCGACGGAAAAAAGCGTATACATAGTACCATATATAGAAAATTCCCTTTCTATATTGCCACTTAATATTGTTATTCTGACATATTTATATTAATTGTAATTATAAAATTAAAAACTAAAATAAAATTTCTCTTTGTTGATTAAAGTAGAAATCGACTTAAAATTTTTATTTTAGTATTACAAATAATATACATGAAATAATTCATTTGATTTGATTCTGTGGCGTGGATACAATTACAAAGTCATAGGCGGGTAACAAAATCAGCGGGAAAATGCAGTTACTGTAGAAATTGTTCTTGTTTGTAGAATGTAAGCAGAAATATTTTGATTTTTAATTGTAATTTTTTTTTATTCAGTGAAAGGAGCAATACGAGTAAGTTGATACTTCTGTTGTGCTATAATTGTCACTTTAATTTGAAAATTTAGTTTGAATTGGAAACAATGAAAATCTTAATGTTTTTAGGTAGCCTACAGTTTTTAAGGTTAAGGAATAGAACCTACTTGAAACTTTTAAAAGCAGGTCGTAGTAAAATAGTCATTAACAATATAGTACTTTACTTGCCAGTTTTAAACACAACTTCGCTTACTTGTTAAATTCTACGAACCTAGTGAAGTATTTAATGTTTTTTAGACCTACCTATACCTAGATACATAAATTATGGTAAAAATAAAGCTAATTGTGCCATTAATAGTTGACAGAGATTAGACTAACTTCAATTTTTCTAGATATTTTACTCAAAATATATTCTAAAGAGGAAGAAAGTGATTTTAAATGTAAACCATAAAAAGATTTAAAATTCAAACAAATACAAACATAACCTTAGTCCACAAAGCAGAAACTGTAAAAATGGTGTTTCATTATAAACAAGATGGGTTTGATTATAAAACATTACGTTTGTTAATGCTAATATCCAGGCAGCATGTTTGCTTAAGTTAGAACAATTATTAATTTTTCATATACCAAACCTATTTTGATATAACAAATGATGTATCTTCTTGCCATTCCAGTTATTTAAATAAATAATTCTATACTTACAATGGATAATAAACAAAAAAAAGTTCATATGTAACAAATAACAATAAAACTTGATGCTTAGTATAAAAAGTATCAATGATTTTTTATATATTTCTAAAATGAGGTTATGTTTATATGACTATAATTAATGTTATATTTTTGTGGTAAAATTATAGTCTTAATGACATTGTTTTTTAAAAATTCCATTCTTTTAAATTACTCGTTTTGATGTGTAGAACACAAATATCAACTTTTTCTGCTGAAAATATGGAAAGTTATTATTTTCACGTTTTAATTCTTAGTTTGTAATGGCGTAAACGTGTTCAGCATAAACATCTTGTTGACGCTGTTTAAAAATATTGTTTTAAAAATTACTTGTTTTAATGTGTAAAATACAGAAAGTTAATTTTTTGCACATTTTAAGTGTTGAGTCTATAATGACATGTATAAAGCAGTAGCTACAGTGCACTGCACTATGTCAACATTAATTTATTAATTTACTAAACTTAAAATGTAAATATTTTACTTTTGGTCATAATTTTATACAACATTACTACATACTTACATTAAAATATACCTATGAAGTATCCAATCAGGATAGATTTGGTTATAATTTTATTCAACATTACTATCCACCTATATTAAAATATACACGTTTGTTGATTCCATCTTCATGTGAGCTACTGTAATCACTAAACACTTTTAAATGTTTTAAACTTGCCTATAGTAAAACTTACTTTGTTTGTGAGGACGGCAGTTTCGGGAGATGTATCTCTTTGTCTCTTTTGAAGGATCAGTTGTTTAATTTTATGTACAACAGATTAAATTCAAATCTTCAAAATTTGCAAAAGCACATAAAGGGATTGTTCATTTCAAAGGGTTTAAAAGGAAATTTTAGAAAATAAAGAAAGCTTTATTTAGAAAATGAAGCAAATTTTGTTTAAATATTTAAGGTTTAGACGGAACAAAAATAAAATAACAATTTTCAGTAAATATAAATAAAAACTATTTTTCTTAGAATTTTTAATTTTAGTGTAAATTTAGACAGACGTTTAAATAAATTTGGATAGTAAATGTGTAAAAGAAAGGTTTAACTGGAATAAAGAATTACCACTAACATTTTTAGATAGAACAGAAGATATAAAGTAAAGTTAAATGAAAAGAATTGTTAAAATTTTAAGGAGTTAATTAAAATAAAAAAACATACAACTGTGCTGTATATTCATAATTTAAAAAATAAAACAAAAACAAGTGTTTAATAACTTGCAAACAAAACAGAAGTTTATTTATTAAAACAAACTTCTTACACACTCCTAAAACAAAAAGGGTCATTTCGCCTTAAAGATGCCTTCAAATGAACTCCTTCCCCGGAAAATGGATACCCAAAGGGTTAAATCTTAGCAAATTAATGTCCAGTGACTGGTTCTCTGGCAGATTTTGGCGAGCCATTGCACAGTGTTCTATATTATATACAGTATTCCTACAATAGGGACTAATTAATTAAATAAGTTACATTTTCAGTGTTACAACAACTTTGGTTTACAAAGAAGTTAATTTTGTTTACTAATATTTAAAAACCAAAGTGGACGAGCAATATACTCAGCAATAAAAGCAAATTGTTTTATGTTAAAAGCAGTGAAAAGTTTGAAGGGAAACAATTGATAATAAAATGTTAACTTTGTTCGTCTTAATTTAACATTACGGGTGAAAGAGAAATTTAAGATTAAGGGAAAATAATTTTAATAATAAAATTTAGCAATAAATAATTTTGTAATATTGTGACTGTTATTTCAACTATTAGATGTAATATGACTCATTGCCTGCATCTGCATACTATGACTTGGGTAAGTAGCGGGGGATTTTCCAACGTAAGAACTGAAAGCAATAATATCCATGCTGGGACTGTATGAAATATGGAACCCATAAAGCTCTTACTAAAGGTGCCTTGTTGCCCTCGGCTTGCACTATTGTTTGATTGCACAATAGCACACGTACCGTATTGGGGTTGTGATTTATCTGTTTTATATCACAATTCCAAGAATGGAGTGTTTGCTTGATGTATTATGCTCGGTGTATTAGTGGAGCATAAAATATAGTGAGCAGAGTAGGCGATAGTTTATGTTATAATATTTAATTGAAATCAATAATAAAAATATATACCTTGTATTTTGTGTTTTTTGTTTAAAATAATTAAACAAGTTAGCATTAAAAATCATTAAGGCAGTCATTCTGTTAGAAAATGTTTAGAGCATTTGGTTTATAAAATAATGAAATTGTAAACCTAACAGCTGAAAATAAATATCTCTGCAGAAACAATCCTAAAATAGAGTTGGGATTAATTAAACAATTTAATTAAACTATAGTAATAGTTGTTTTTAAATTTTGAATAAACAAAATATTTTATTCAAATTTAAATTTTACAAAATAACCATCTTCAAATCGAAGTATTACAAGAGTTACTCAATAGTTTTATCTAAAGTTATCCTTGTAATAATTTTCTCTGAGGACGGCCAAGCGTAATGCACAAAAGATATAAATAAAAAGTTATGTCTGAGTTGACAAAGGGACACATCTCCCAAAACGGCCATCCTCAACAAACAAAGTAAGTGCTACTATAGGCAAGTTTAAAACATTTAAAAGTGTTTAGTTTTTAAAATATACCTATCAAGTGTCCAGTCAGGATAGATTTGGTTGTAATTTTCTGCATCAGGAATAAGTCTAAATATTAACCAAAATTACAACCAAATCTATCCTGACCAGATACTTCATATATAGTTAGGTATATATGATATCTATATATATGATATCATATATATAGATATATATAAACATTTGTTGATTTCATCTTTAAGTGAGCTACTAGTTATCACTAAACACTTTTAAATGTTTATAAGCTTGCTTATAGTAGCACTTACTTATATTTGTTGAGAATGGCCGTATCAGTTGAGTTGACAATTCCCATTACGGTCTGAGTTGACAATGGGACACATCTCCCGAAACGGCAGTCCTCAACAAACATAAGTAAGTGCTACTATAGGCAAGTTTATAAACATTTAAAAGTGTTTAGATATATATAGTTCGTACATATGTAGATATATACTTCAAATATATCCTGGCCGGACCTATATTTTTATATAGGTATATAGTAATTAATGTTGTATAAAATTGTAACCAAATCTATCCTGATTGGATACTTCGTAAGTATATTTTAATATAGGAATATAGTAATGTTGTGTAAAATTACAACCAAATCTAGACGTAGTGCAGTGTGCTGTAGCTAATACATGCCGGGTTCATGCTATAGACCTACATGCCATTACAACTAACATTTAAAATGTAAAAAAGTAACTTACTTTATTTTCTGTGGGAAATAAAGTTGATATTCATGTTCTACGCATTAAAATTAGTAATTAAAAAAACTGTCATTAAGACTGTTACATCTTAATTCCCTAGAACAATAATGAAGCTACAAATACACCAAATTACAATGTTGATCATATTAAATGTACAAACCCAATACATCCGCATGTTAACATGCACATTTTGAACACATTATAGAAAAATTGTGTTTTGAAACTGCTGCCTATCAAAATACCACTGCCTCTTAGAAAAACTAGACATGGTAAACATTGCTTTATTAAAGTAGTGTGATAGATAATGTTTTGTCTCAGTAAGTTTTTTTAATACACTTAAGTTACTTAGATGACTGTATAAGTTTAGCTAGTAGTAGTTGTTAATTGATCAGTGTAAAAGTTTTGTCAATCATCATGGACAATAACACCTCAAGTAAAAAATGACCTACTCAATCAAAACCTCGACAAATAGTTGAATCCTAATGTCACAAATAAAGGGAAAATGCAATTTCCCTGCCATATGTAAACTATCTTTGTAAGCCAAGTAGGAAAATAATATTACTTACAATACTAAGAAAAACCCACAAATCATCCAATCAAAGTTTACTCAACACCTCATCTTCAGATGCTATAACTACAAACACAAATAAACAACAACTGTATAATGTGGCATAATGTTTAACTTAAATGAAAAAGTTATTTGCGCTATAGAGGTTTTATTTATTTAAGTTAAACATATAAACAAACTTACAAATTTTACATAAACTAATTAACAATTACACTTTTAAAACAACTAGACAATATGAAATATATAAATATTTAAAATTTGACAAACTGCATATATTAATGTGTTATTTGACATGACTGATTCTATAATCGTATTAAGCTGTTGGGTTTGAATTCAGATTAGAACATAATTCTCTAAATGACCGTAGTCATTATTCTGTCACGAATAAATGAAATTACATGCACATTTTTCTATATTTTTTGTGTATGGTAATTTAAGAAAAATGTTCTTTTTACTTTTTGTGTCAAAGTGAATTATACTTTTGATGAGCATTGTTTACTTTATCAATGTCAAAGTGTTGACACCTTGCTTGGTTGTTGTATTGAAGTAAGTTATAAACAATGCTAGTATATTGTGAGGTCAGTAAATAAATGAGATATTACAGTATTTAGAACATTTTAGTAGTAGATAATTGTGTTGTATAAAACAAACCATTAACATGAATTTGTAGCTCTTTATATTTACTTAGGTGTTGTATGAAATTTCACAATGTCTGAGAGAAAGGAGGTGATCAAGAACTTAAAATCCATTTCCGTTGATCCTCGTTGTATTGTTGGACCTAGTTATCAAGGTAAGTGTATGTAATATTACCATTTTTACAAGTAGTATCAGCATCCCACAAATGACAATTATTGTTTAATTTATGTTTAATAATGATTGTGGTAGATCGTTTATCAAGAACTAAAACAATGTTATGAAAACTAGACCTGTCATTTTAGCCCAGCAATTTCTCTATTACTGTTGTTTTTAAAATGGTTGTCTTGTATCAACTTATTAGTTGTTTGTATTAATAAAGTTGAAAAATTCTTTAACCTTCATTTAATGTTTTTCTTTTGGCTCAGAATGGGTCACTAAACAACAAAAGTCAAATAATTTTTGAGTCTATAAGATGCCAAATGAAATACTTTATCTCATAATACTCATTGATCATGAGCATACATGCTCATCTTATTTTATCGAGGTATTCAATAATCATATTCCATCCCGAAGCCAAAATTAGCAAAAATAGTTCTTTTCATAACTTAATTATGATCTTGAACTTTGTAGTCCATTACATTTTCTAAAACTGAATTAATCATTTCCTCCTGGGCAATGACCTTACATGTAGGGGCTGCCTGCACTTCTTGCTAAAGTGTGCAGTATATTAATTTTTTTAAACAATTTTTTGAAACCATTATAGTTAAACTCTATTCTGGTTTGAAAATGGTTTTACTGTACTGTTACTTTTTTTTTTTTTTAAAGAGAGGTTTTATTGTACCTAGCTTGTTTTTTTACAATTGTTGCAGTGACTTACCAGACAATGACCTGTCCCATTTTAACTATTAGACAGACTTTATTTTTGATCATACATTGGCACTGAAAGAATTCTCAAGTTCTTTATTTGAGTGAGGAAAACAATTTCGAAGAGAACCAGTCATATTTAAAAGAAATCTGCTATCATCTAAGCATTTTATTGAGCATCATAATGAATAGACAGGCTTGTAACTTTGTTGAAAACAGAACTAGACCTATCTTATCCATCTGGTATATATTTAGGTAATATTTGGATCATGTTAAAAAAGTCCTTCTGCCGAGCATAATTATTTGATAATATTCTTTCATCAGCAGATCAATTACAAAATCATACTTGAAAGTACTAACTTAAAAAATTTGTATTTAAAATTAAATATTTAAAAATGATGATTGAAAACTAGTAATTAATTAAAAGATGAAAACAAATAATATATACTAACTAATCAGCTTTTATAAGTTTAAATGTGTATAAAGCTTATCATTATTTGTATAGTTTGCATTATTAGTAATCAGATACTACTGCAAATTACTGACTATACAAAATGTTTGTCTTTTTTCTTATGTTATAAAAGCTATATTTATCTAGAATAGGGAATAAATTAAAACATCAACTCTAAACTAGAAGTAAACAGAGGAAATTACACATCTACAGTTGACAATGCATCAGGTTCTATTGGTCAACACCAATGCCATATGTTATAACGGAGGTGAAAGAATCTCAATTCTGAATGCTGTGTCAGACTATAGCTGATAGACATTTAGACTGCTTATCTACATTTTCAAGTGGTGCAATATAGTGTATTATGAGCAACCTTAAGTGTAAAAGATTAATATATATTGGAATTAATTAGTCACAAGCAGTATATATTGAGCTTTCCTCAATACCTTACCTAGAAATGTAAGTTATCCAAAATGTTGTAGGTACAAATATTTTTAAAATTGAGCTAGAAAAAGCAGAAAAGTCTGGTGATTTTAATTACTTTTTTAAAAATCTATGTTCTAGAAGTACACAAAACCTTAGCCTCACTTTACTTTGAAGAAGAAAAAGAACAGCTTGGTATCTATCATCTGACTGAAACACATGCTGCATCATTACGGATGAGAACTGTAATTCAGTATAATAGTAAAAAAGCAAAGTAGGTGTTGTGTAATATATGAAAGTTACTAACCAAAGTCATTTTTAGGCACTAACAATATTAAAAATAATATTTTATTTAAAATTTTATTGTAGATTAATTTTTTTGTCGAAAACTTATTAAATTTGTAATGAAAATCTTTCTCTATTTTTATTTATATTAATTAAATTTCCTTTTTCTTAATAAGTATTATTCTTAATTTTAATTTGTGAATGTTGTAAGAAAGATATATTACAAGAAAGATATATTCCCCAGGGAGCGGTGCTTAGCTGTTTATTATTCAATGTCATGATAGACGACCTTCAGCAGGCTATTGAATCAATTTTGGGAATGCAGAGTCTCTTTTTTGCTGACGATGTAGTATTATGGGCAACAGGCAGCGGCATACAACGCCTCCAAGATGCAACTAACTCCGCACTTAGCAGCCTAGAAAAATGGTCAAATCAAAACAAAATGGAGGTTAGTGTGGAGAAAACCACTGCCCAACTATTCACACTCAACTAAACCAGGCACATTTCAGGTCCAATACAGGGGCACAAACCTCCAGCAAACAACTCAATCGAAGTATCTTGGCATTATACTAGATACCAGGCTTTCCTACAACAGCCATGTAACATCTAAGGCTGAAAAAGCACTAAAGCGCAACAATCTACTGAAGCGATTGACGTCAACCAAGTGGGGGGCAACACAAGTTGTCCTAAGCATGGCCTACAAAACATACGTCCGTCCAGTGATAGAGTATGGGAGCGAAGTTGTGTCTCTCTCCTCTAACAGTACTACATCTAAATATGACGTGGTCCAAAACAATGCCCTAAGGACGATCACTGGAGGTGCTAAATCCACCCCCATAGTGGCGATGCAGTTACAAGCAGATATAGAACCCCTGGAATCCAGAAGGGAAAAAAACACTTTAAAATTTTGGGAAAGAGCTAGGCGAATAGACTCCAGTCACTGGAGTAGGTACAGATCAGCAACTCAGAGGTTGAAAACAAATCACCCCCCCTAGTGCACGCCGAAGCACTAAGAGCGAAATATAACATCTCCACCCCGAGCCCAGCACCACTACAAAGTTTCACTGAGGTAGTCGACGCTCTGCCAAAAGTAAACCTTCAGCTGCTGAACCCTTTAAGCAGTAAAAAGGACACCAACCCAACAGAACTAAGGAAAAACGCTCTCGAAACCAATCATAATTTTTACCCGAGTAACGAGTGACTTCATGTCTATACAGACGGTTCTTACATACCTGAAACTAATTCTGCTGGGGTAGGATCCTACTGTGGCTTTTCCAACAATCTTCAGCTGTTGGCACGAACTCTAGTAACTTCAAGGGAGAAATAGGTGCCGTCACTGAGGCGGCTAATAGTATGGATGCGCTAAACTTACAACCAAGCAGTGTTGTGTTTCTTATAGACTCACAGGCTGCAATCTCTGCCCTCAGCAACAACAAACCCACTGAATGCCTCGAACTGCCGCAGGAAATTAGCCAACCTTATTAGCAGGGGCTGGAACGTCAGCCTACAGTGGGTCCCAAGCCACGTGGGCCTTCCAGGAAACGAGAAGGCGAATGAAATGACCAAAAAAGGAGCAGAGAGGGAGCAACCTGAATCTCTCCAAACCCTTGGAGCGGCAAAATTCCAAATTGACTCTACCATATCCAGGCTCACTAAGAACCTACTAAGAAACGCATCCACGGGCAAAATATGGACAAACTTAGCGATACCAGGCTACATACCTGGTCATCTGGAGAGAAGTGAAGCTGTTACAAAGTTCCGCCTGGAAACCGGTCACGACTATCTGCAGGCTCACCTACACTGGCTTGGCATAGCCGAATCGGATGTGTGTTCACTCTGTTCCACGGAAATTATGGTAGCAAGTCACCTGCCCCAAACTCAACCATGCTCTTGACGACATCACTGCTTGGTACTGGGAGGCTCGGCGTCAAATAGCCCAACTGCCACAGACGGACGTTGGATAAAGTTGGAAAAAAGTTAGAATGATATATTGGGTCGGTGCATGTGTGTAATATTAATAAGGTGTTTTGTGTTTGTATTTTAGGGTGCAGATCACTAAATCAAAAAATGTAGAACAAGGAATAAACAAAGAATATGTCAGATTTGATAGTGAACTAGCTAAGCAAGAAGAAAAGGGATTGTTGAAAAGGCTTAAAGAAATGCCAAAACGTAAGTAAAATATGTAATTATATAAGTGTTGGAAATTACAATATGTACTTCTATGTATTACGTATTTGAAAATATGCTTTATTTTTTTAAAATATCTTCTACATTATAGTTAAGAATAAAGAGACTTTTGAATAAATACATTTTAAATAAAAAGAATAAATAAATTTTGTTTTTAATAAATTAGTCATTGTTGATTGTTTTTAATTTGTTAACATCTGAAATTAAAAACTGTTAATTACAGACCTGTCAAACATAATCAATATTGGAAAGAATGTATCTGATAGTGCAGAAAGTCCATGCGGAACATGGAAAAGTTCCACAATTTTTACTTTTAAAGTAAAAAGTATGAAATAGCTTCACAAAACAGACAAAAAACTTTTTAAAATCATGGATTTTTAATAAAATAATTGAAAAATATAGCTCCAAATTATCCGATTAGTAATCTTAGTGACCTGGACTTGGTTATAAAAAAAGACAAAACAAAGTTTGATAAGATAAGAAAACTGGTTGACAATCGGCTTCTATTTTAGTATATTTTTATGTATTGCTGCACTGAACATGGAGGCTGTGTTTCACATTAACACTTAATTTACTTAGTGCATTTTTAAACATTATTAAAAAAATATTGTAATATAACTAAAGGGTGATTAAAAAAGAGCGCCGGTTTTGATATATTAAATTAAGGGATTTATTTTAATGAAAAACTAAAAGTAAATACATCAAACCTTCTGATTTTATGTATAAAAAATAACGTCATGCATGTGTCCTCCTCTACTGCGCTGGAATGCAACAACTCCGTCCATGAAATTCACGATGACCACAAGTTTCCACTTCCATTTTGTTGGTAACCTGTTGAATTTCTTCCTTCAGGTCATTGATGTTTTGTAATTTATTGGCATACATCTATGACTTCAGATGACCCCATAGATGAAAGTCACAAGACGATCTTGGTGGCCATTGATGGATGGAATTACGAGAAATGACGAGATCCTGGAACCGTTCATGAAGCATCACAATTGTTTCGAAGGCAACAATACAGGTGGCACCATCTTGCTGATACCATAACTCTTCATTGTCCACTCCATCCAAATGAGGCCACAAAAACTCCCTAATCATCATACGCTAGTGGTCTCCATTTAGTGTCACGGCCTGTCCTTCCTGATCTTCAAAAAAATTAGGATGGATGACGCCGCCCGATCTGACCACACCATACTGTCACTCGCTGTGCATACATTTCCCTTTCTTTAATAATGCTAGGGGGCAGTTCTGTTTGTTAACAAATCCATTAAGTGGAAGTACGCTTCATCACTGAAGATGATTTTGTTACTGAAGCTGTCATCCTTCTTTGTGTTCTCAATACCCAGTGTCAACAAACTGCCGTCTCTTCTGGTGATATACCCCTTTTAAATGTTACGTCAACAGAAAAGGGGTGATTATGGAGATCGTACAGAAGAACATCTTAAACCCAATTGTTGAGAACAGCGACATATTGATTTCACTGGGCTAAAAGCTACACTGTCACGAACCAATGTTCTGTTCGGTTCGGCCAGAATAACGACGTCCAAACCAGGACTTTTGAGGTTGACTGTTGAACCCGTCTCAAAGAACTTATTCATGAGTCTGCGAACTGTTGATTCATTCATAGCTTCATTACATCCTAGAATACCATGAAGTCGCCTGACAGTAGTCAGGTATTTATCACAGTGGAGAGAGACTTAACTCTCCCACTGTGATAAAACGTTTTTTTAACAATTAACACTCGTTATGCACAGGAACTTTTCTATGGTTCCAGAATGAAAGAACAAAAGAAATAATAGCTGTGTCAACAATTGGAATGTTCCCAGATGTAGAAATGAGGGTAAACATTGTTCCCAACAGATAAATTAAAATTTACCAGATGTTTAAAAACGCCCCCTTTATATCATATTGTTGTGCTCTGTTTTATATAAAAAATATTGGTTTTATGTTTTATAAAGTGACGTTATTTTTGTCTAAGTTTAAAATTTTCATTTATTTTTACACAAATTTTATTATTTTTCCATGTTCATGAAGACTTTCTGCATCATAAGATATAATTGTTTTTTGCCAATATCAAAACTAATGAGAGACTGATAGCTACCTAAAGAATTTAATAATATTTGTAATTAGTTTTAAACATTATTTTTATAATTTTTCTTATAAAATGGTGTATTTTGCAAGTTTTTTTTTCTTTAGTGTTAAAGCTCTCTATGACATTCAAAATTAAACTTTGAATGTAACATTTCATGAACTTAAAATTAAATAAACTTTTGGAAAACTTACAAAGACATAACATTTTTAATTTTACAAGTCAATGATCAATATTTTTGTTTCAAATTTTGGAAAAATATGATTTATGACTACTTTGTTATAGTGAATTAAAATAAATCAAGTTCATAAAAAATAATAATTGAAGTAATACCCTCCAAAGAAGGAAAAGAATCTTAATAATAATCAGGTTGAATTTGTTTTTATAAGTTTCTACAAGATTATACATTAATATGTTGAGTATCATAGTTTTCTTCCATTCCAACATTGTCATACTAAATATTGTCCATAAGTCAGAACTTCTCATGTATTCTCATTAGAGTATTGAATACAGAAAAAAACATATATTTGTTTTAGTAACCAGTCTACATAGTCATATTTTTTTTATTTATACACAAAATGTAAGAACTTCAGCTCAGTTGATTGTTATAAAAAAGAATTATCCAATAAATTTGTTAGAAAAATTACATCTTATTGTATGTAATTTAGTATCTTAATTGCTTTTAATATAATTTATGCTTTCATATTAGTTTGTATATTAAGTGAAGTGCTGACCATTTTTTGTGTGGTATTTAGCAGAACAAATGCACAAAAAGGGGCTTTTGAACACAAAATTATGTCCCTTCATTACATCACCTAACCATATTCATGCAATATTTGAGATTCTTACTCAATTCTATTATAATGGCAGATTTAATGTCATCCTCCCTACTTTCTTGACTTTGTTCTTAGTGACCTAATGATCGGTTTCAATTGCCAAAAATGATCCAGGTGATTGGTGCTTCCCATTTAAAGTCGAAGGTATCAACAGAAGGTTGATAACTGACTCAAAAATTCAACATTAGAAATTTATGGCATACGAATAAAGAAAGTCTTGTTATAAGTTATTGTTTAAGAAATCTATTTTTTTAATATTTATGGTTTAAAAGTTTATTTTAGAAATTTATAGTAATGGCTAATCTCAAAATGCTTTTATAATTTTTGATTTAAATGTTTATAAACAGAGTGGACTTTAGTTCAGGTTACACAGGAATATGATTCAAAAGAAGAGTTTTCACAAAATTGGAAGACAAAACCTAGTCGTTTACATATTTCACGGCTTCCTTGTGGTTCGGAATTAAAGTAAGTATTAATTACTTAAATAGAATAATTAATAACACAGAAAACCTTCAAACCACAATAATGTTTTATTAATCTTAAATTCAGTTACAAAACATTTCAGTTAAAAAGCAACCATCCCGAGGCAAAAAAAACAAAAACAAAATGGGTAACAAAGAAAACTATCATGAGTTATCTAATTTATAGTCTCCCATCTCTCCAATAATTGCCTGAGTAATTACTAAAAGACATTGTTTCATTATATGTTGTGTTGTCAGGGTAAAAACATAGTATCACTGAAAATTGTATTAGTTATCAACTAATAATTACTGAATTACTAGTTGAGTAAATTTTACTAATTTATTTAAGAAACTGAACAGATAATATACTATTAAACAGTATTACAGAAGTTTACATTAAACTACTAAGGAATGAAAAGGGAGGTGCAATAGACGGAACTATAAAGTAAGTTATTAGTATAGAATTTTTAGTATGTTATGCCCTTGAGTAAAAATAAAATCAAATAGGCTGCCCAAACTGATAATGGATAGAGCACAATATGAGGAGAAGAAAAGAGCTAGGCAGAGGCAATAACGGCAAAATGTCAAGACAATGATTTAGGCCTAGAATAGAATACAAACACTCAACAGAGAAGAATGGCAAAATAATTTGATTATCAGAGGATGGTAATTTGATTTAAAATTAATACTTGACTTTTTGTGTTGTACATCTTGAGGTTTTTGTATAGATTATACTTTTTTTGTATTAACTTGGCAAAAAACCACTACTTACTGATTTATTTAGCAGACACGTTTCGCTCTAGGTCAGCACAGTATTAAATGCTGTGAATCACTGACAAGACATTCTAAATGACAAAACAGTAATATATTTGAGCACATAATTAACAATTACTCTATGAACAATAACAATCACAGAACAAAAAAATACACCACAGAATCACATCAACACAACACATCTGAGCAACAGTCTTGTCAGTGATTTACAGCATTGAATAATGCGCTGACCTAGTGCGAAACGCATCTGGTGAATAAATCAGTAAGTAGTGTTTTCTTGCCAAGTTTATACAAAAAAGCCAACTCTTTGGGAGTTGACAAGGCCAGGTTTTTGCAAAGAAACGAAATTTCAAAATGTTAATGACAAGACCTGTGGGAAAACAATAAAGCATGGGAAGTTTTAGACTGGAGGTTTGCTTGTAAAATGAATTTAATACATTCAGTTGAATGAATAAATACCATACAAAAATGATTTTGTAGATTTATACTGAATATAATTATATTTAGTTATCTAAATTGTATATCCATGACAGTTGTCAGAAAAGCTTTATATTAGAATTTTGTTTTTATAAATCCGAAAAAATTAAGGAAAATTATTAATTTATAAAGTGAAATGTTTGCACTAAGGGTTTAAAATTTTTAGAAAAGTGATTGAACAGAAGAAATACACTGTTGTAATTAAATTATAATAAAGTACACAAATTTTATTATTACTCTAATTTTAAAAATACTTAACTAAGGAATACCTAATTGCTTACTTGCTGACGCATTTCAAAACATTCGTTCCTTTTACGAAGCTGACCCTCTACTGGCGGCATCGGTTGGGTGTAAAGGCTCTAACGGGAATGGATTTATGACTGTGGAATGGGGTGGGTTGTTTGAGTTGTGTGTCACATAATATAAAAGGCTGTTGGCTTCAAAGTGTGTGATCATTTAAGTAAAAAAATACTGATTTAAGTCTTAGCCTTAAAAAACTATTATTTATCTCTTTTACTTTTTCAATTTTATCATTATATGATAGGATAAAGTTTTTAAAATTTTCAAGCAATTCTAGAACAACGCTTATATTTAATTCCTAACCACAATTTGGACATTCGGAAAAACAAACTGGTTGTGATAATCTATAAAAAAGACTGTTTGTTTTTAGAAAGAACAAGGTAAAATGTCGCGAAGGAGAAGAAAGTGAATAGCAGTTTAGGGTATTAAATTTTGTATTCATGGTGTTTTTTTATATCCAATCTTAATTTGTTTTTAGTAGCAAAATTAAGATGAATAAAAATTGATCTGGATAATGTGGTAAACTACTGATTCGGTTAAATTATTAGTTTTATTGAATATTTTTGATTTAAAGCAATATATTTACTCTTAAAAACAATACTTGTATAAAATAAGGTAAAGTTATTGACTAAGTTGTTTAAGGACATTGATAAGTATACTTGGTACCAAGGGACCTGACAGTTGAGGTCAATAATTGACTATACTATTATTAGTAAATTAATTGTTGAGAATGTAAGGGAGGATCTGGATGTGAAATTGATAATTTTTGGGTAAAATCACGTATAAAAATTGTGTAAAGCTGCAGTAAAAAAGATCAGGTATACACAACACAAAGAAAACATACAATGACATATAATACCTAGTTATATGGAGAGGAGAGTGTAAGGTTATTTTACCTAAAGCATCTGCGGAATTATTTTTTTGTGTGTGATAAGTATGTTAATTTAACCACTAGAGAGTTATCACTGAAAGTATATTAATATACCGAAGCTCTGAAACAAGCTACAAGAGAAGATTTTGCAGGGATGAGACCATAAGTAAGTTATATGAACAATAGATGGAATACAGAACTTGAGGATAAGAAAGAAAAAAGGCTGATGAAAGTTAATACAAACTAATGTACCAGGGGATGTAACAAGAGGAATAGAGACTGAAGTTCAAAGAATTTAATAAAAGTTTCTGAAAAGGCGAAGTAATTAAATGTCCAAACACCCACCTATCGTGGAAAAACAAGATTAAATTTAGATTATTAATGAAAAAATATAATATACCATTATTAAGTTTGAAAATATTTCATGATCACTTCAAAACTAAATTAAGAGAAAATAGATAGCCATATAATTCCTTAGTGGGGTTTCACACCAAAGCCGGACCGAGGCATGCGTAATTGCATGGTTATTAAATAAGTGCTTATAAGGGAGCTTTCAAATACAACGCTGGGCTGTGCCAAGCAATGCCTAGCCATTTTATGCAGTTCTACCTGCCGCCAATTCAAGCATTTTCGGTCAAGCGGTTTCTGCCTTCGTTAGGTCCGTTTCAGTATTTCAACCCAGTGAGTTAAGAAAGATTATGCAGTATATTGTGTTTTAAGTTATTTTTGTTCTTTATATTTTGTTAATTCAAAAATACTATTATAGTGAGTATTGATATTGAAATATTAATTAGTTCGATTCAAGAAAGACATCCGTTGTGGGATCAATCTAACAAGAAGTACATAGATATAAATGTGCCGCTCGACAATATGTAATATAGTTTTTAACACTTTAATATCCTCAATAATACAGTTGGTAACAATATTATACTTTGTTTCTTGTAGCAAAGAATTCAGATATTGTAGCAAAGACAAATGGAAACTTTTGAGAGATAGTTTTTGGAGTGAATTAAAAATTCCGAGTTTCTTGTACCTGTCTACTAGTCTCGTGATCTTTATTGATGTTGTGAATCCAGTATTGCCTTCTTTCTCCCACACGTTCACGTGAGGAACTATCCAATAACATCATCATCTTCATCAAAGTTGATGACATTATTATTGCACTACGTTGCAACTGAGACAGATAGGAAGGTACTTCTCACTACAAGGCTAGGAAACCAACTATGTGGGCATCGGCTTCAGTGTGAACGCATAGCAGATCTTGCCTAGCTTGGCATCGCACCGCCCGGCCCGCCTCGGATTTGGTGTGTACGCTGCCTTACTGTGTATGTGTATAGAATCAGGGAACATTTATCAACGTTAACATTAAATGGTAAAGGCATTAAATAAAATGAAGAATGAAAACGCTAGTGGACAACAAGGAACAGCAGAGACACTTTGGAAAACAGATCACTCAAACCTATAGAAATCTTGGAATATCTGTTACATTATTTTAAAATAGAGATTCTTTTCTTGAACAATAGAATTTAAAATAACTTGGAGCAATTGTGGTGTAGTTTTTAATTACTGCAAAAGCCTTATAGTAATTTCCCCTAAAGATGATTACTTTGCAATAGAATTGTACATCAGGACATAAATAAAAAGTTTTTGTGGTTTGAGAGGTTTTATTTATTTATATTTAATGTTGGATTATATACATAATATCAAGAGCATAGTGGTACAATATATTACTATGAAAATATTGGAAAGAACCCCAATACCACAAAAATAATCAAAAATAACAAATAAAACAAGTTACTTACGATTATACCCTTATGTACATTTCCATGACCATGTCATCATCACAGAGGGTTTTATTACAAACTTACAATCTAGCAAACAAGATGTCACAAACTAGAGTGATGAAATGGTTGGGTTATATAGTTTTGAAAAAGAGGAAGAAAAGAGACCATTGTCTAATAAGTCAAGTTATATTGGAACCATTTCTATCTACAAAAGGCCTTAGGCAGGAATATTGTCATTCTCTATCTCTGTTAAAAATATATCTAGCACTAAGGCTAAAATATTGTGGTCTAACATGAGAACTGTAATAAAAAAAGCTCATGTTATATTCAATGCAATTTGCAGATAACCAAATAGTCTTGTTCAGGATAAACAGGATCTAGAATACATGCCAATAAAACTTATGGAGTTCACTGTCCATAATAAAGGACATATTTTTTGTACATAACCTTTTAATACTTTAAAAAAGATATGGTTAAATCTTGGGAGTTAATTCCTTTCATCCTGCATAATATGTCTTTTGAATGGTCTGAGGATGTGTCCAATAGAAGGCTTTTATAAAATAACCTGTATATTGCGCTCAAAATGTCGGATTTTGGTTAAATATTTGTTTCTATAAATTTAAATTAATGTTCCTTGCAAGAAGTGAAAAGCTATTTGTCTACACAATGCAAAGAGCTACATTATAGCTTTCATATTAGCGAGGATAAAATAATATAGAGTAGTTTACATAGCTCTGGGATGCCAATCAAAAGATGAAAAGTTTTGTTCTGTGTGCAACTTTTAGTATTGAGGGAGTAGTTTCTCATGTTATAAAAGCATATTGATCAATTGTAATACTCTATAACAGTGGTTCCCAACATTTTTCATTTCATGCACCCCTAAAAAGGGGTTTTCAGTGAAAAGTACCCCCTATTCCTCGACGTGGATGGTGGAATTACTATTGATACTATTAGTTTTATCAGATTTACTAATAACCATTCATGATTTTTAAAGTAAGAATTGGTTTTAATTTTTACTTACGTTAGTAGGTACAAAGTAAACACAACAAAAATAAAAAACCACTAAGTTTATTTTGGCTATAATAAGTCACTTAAATTAACTTGAATACATATTACTCAAACAAAATCTGAAAATAAAAGAACGTTTTCTATTATAAGTGGAAAAATATATTTCATGGTCCTTTGTGATCATTAACTAATTTCTTATTGGAATCCTGAGCTTATTTGATCCTAACTCAGCTTTATAAAATCTGGATCGAACAATGAAAGGTAGAGCCTTATATCTGGAGCTGCATCAAGTTTATTTCTCTGTTTATTCTTAATGAAGGCATAAGATAAAAAGTGAAAAAGTACATTTCATGGACCTTTATGATAATTAAACTTATTTCTTCTTATTAGGATCCTTGAGCTTGGATATTCGAACTCAGGTTTTAAAATCTGGATCTAATGATGAAAGGTAGAGCCTTAAATCTGGACCTGCATCAAGTTTATTTCTCTGTTAATTCTTAATGAAGGCATAAAATAAAAAGTGAAAAAATACATTTCATGGACCTTTATGATAATTAAACTTATTTCTTCTTATTAGAATCCTTGAGCTTGGATGTTCGAACTCAGGTTTTAAAATCTGGATCTAATGATGAAAGGTAGAGCCTTAAATTTGGAGCTGCATCAAGTTTATTTCCCTGTTTATTCATATTGAAGACATAAGATAAAAATGCTCTCAACAAGCACTGAGCTTGTGAAAAACAACAGACACTTCAGGGCTTTATCACTGACACTTTCATATTCCCTCCTGATTCCTGCCCAGAACTCAGTAAGATTTACGTGTTTAAACTCGGACCGCAGAGATGAATCTGTTGAA
Organism: Prosapia bicincta; assembly: GCA_036971475.1. Taxonomy (NCBI): domain Eukaryota; kingdom Metazoa; phylum Arthropoda; class Insecta; order Hemiptera; family Cercopidae; genus Prosapia; species Prosapia bicincta. The sequence goes on from JBAIZL010000001.1 coordinate 39,611,410, forward strand.
ATTTTAATTAATGGCTCTTCGTTCAAGACTGGTAAGTTCGTTGCGGGCTTAAAATATTGGGGATCAAAGGGATTTGAAATCCACTGGTCTTCACAATTTCACCCTGGAAAGTACCTCCTGAATGATGCTTGAGTGCTTTTAAGTACAGTACAGTCTCGCTAATCCGGTCTCCGATGATCCGGACGTCCGGCTAATCCGGACGGCCCAAAATTTTTGTTTAGTTATAGTATTTTACAGTGCACAATCAGTCTGCCGTCCACAAAAATATTTACTTTTATACTACTATATCTGTTATTTTTCAAAGGGGTTTTCCTACTCTAATAGACAAATAATATGTTTATTCATTAAAATATGAATTTACCCTATTATTTGTTTCTTTTGCCTGTTAAAGTAGGAAAAACTTCTTTGAAAAAATATATTCACATTAGATCTCCCAACACTACAACGCACGTGATATCAAGAGATATCTTGCGATAAACGAAAGATAAAGGACCGCTGACTAAACGGATAGACAGTCTATCCGTCTGGCGTCAGGTCAGTTAGGTTGTCGGACGGATGCCACCGTTACTGCTTCTCGCAAGATATCTGCTTAGTTGTCATTTAATTCTAGTGCAATATTGATCTGTGTTTTTTATTTACGTCTCGTTCAGTGTTAAGTGAAAATGGCGACTAAACGTAAGTCAGTGACAGTGACATTGGAACAAAAACTCCAATCTTTGTTTCGTATTGATGGAGGTGAATCGCATACTAAAATTGCAAAAGAGTTAGGCGTGGGAAAACAAACTGTTTCCGATCGGAAAAAAGTAACAGGAAATTGAAGATTTTTGTGCAAAAATTGTTAGTAAAGACATTTTAGGCGGCAGAAGCAAAAAAAAAAAAAAAAATTAAACCCTAGATGATGCTTTGTATGTATGGTTTTGCCAACAACGGGACAGGGTGTTCCATTATCGGGTGTAAATTTGCAAAGATCGCGCTGAAACTGAATGAAAAGTTAAAAGGAGACCCTAATTTTAATGCCAGTGTGGATTGGCTATCACGGTGGAAGGAACGACACGGCATCCGTCAACTCGGAATAAGTGGTGAAATTTTGTCAGGTGACAGTGATGCCAGTGAAAATTTCAAAGACAAATTTGGCAAGTTTCTCAGAGATGAAAACTTACAACCTGGTCACGTGTTCAACGCTGACGAAACCTGATTAAATTATAAAATGTTACCAAGAAAAACTTTAGCTTCCAAATTAGATTCAGTAGCAAAAGGCCATAAAGTTAAGAAAGAACGTATGACTTTGTTGCTCTGCAGTAATGCTCCTGGCGATCTAAAATTTCCACTTTTGGTGATAGGGAAATCCGCAAAGCCGAGGGTTTTTAAAAATGTAAATTTAAGTGTTCTACCGGCCCAATACAAGTTCCAAAAATCAGCGTGGATGAACAGTCAAATTTTTAAGGACTGGTTTTTTGAAAACTTTGTTCCAACAACAGACAAGTTTTTAAAAGAGAAAAAACTCACTTGAAAAGCGGTTTTACTAATTGATAATGCCCCATGCCACCCAAATGAAGAACAATTGCGTCATGGTGACATTTTTGTTAAATTTCTTTCTCCTAACGTCACGGCTCTCATTCAGCCGACGGACCAGGGTGTGATAGAGGCGATAAAACTGCCATATAGAAAAAAGTTAATTTTATCGCTGTTGTAACAACAAGAAGCAGATCCAGCTACACAATTTATTGAAATTCTTAAAAAAGTTACTATAAAGGATGTCATTTATATGGCTGCAGACCTACTAATGACGGCGCCGAATTTGTTCAAATTTTTCAACAATTGGAGGGTTGTGCCGTGTTGAAAGACACTGATATTTCCGAGTGGATTATCAGTGATAATGACATTGGTCATCAAGTGCTCAACGAGGACGAAATCGTCGCTGTGTGCATTGCAAACGCAGAAAATGACAGCTCGGAAGAGGAAGACTACACAGACGAACCGGTCAGCCCAACTCATGATGGGGCGGCTGCAATGCTGGAGGGGTTGATAGCCTACTTTGAGAAACAAAGTGATACGTCAACTGCGGAGCTACTGACCTTGAAACGCCTACGAGATCGTAGTATGAAACGACGCCATTTATCGTTAAAACAAAAGAACTTACAGACTTTTTTCACTAAGTTTTTTAAAGTTTATTTTTGTTTCAGTTTCATTTTTGTTTGAGTTTCTTTGTGCGTTTATACAGTATAGTGTAAATAACTTTATGTGAATACATTTATTCAACGAGAAAGATGCTTTGATATTTATTCATGTCATACCTTTTCTGTTACAATTACAGTATTTTTTGCTAAATAAGCTATGAAATACTGTACTGTATAGCTATAATTAGGCCTCAATTTCACTAAAACTACAATTTCAATGTTTCCCCGACTAAAACACATATTGTATGCATTTGTCTGGCTTTTTCCGTCTAATCCGGACTTTCGTTGATCCGGACAAGGTCCGGTCCCATCAAGTCCGGATTAGTGAGACTGTACTGTATAATACAATATCAAATATCACTTCCTCAGAGAGTTTGAGATTGTTCTCCATCAAGGTACTATTTACTGTGTCAAAAACACACTGGCTCTGTATAAGGCAAGACTCCCAAAACGGCAACTTCTTTATCATAGACACAATTTTGTCTGATACCTTAAAGATGTTAATAGAACTGGTATCCAATCCTACATAAAGTTTATTGATCTCTGAAAAAATTTCACTTAAATATGTAACCCGCTGAAGCTAATTACAATATGGAACTTGAAAATCAACTGAAAAGAGTGATCCTCAAAAAAGACCAGTACTACATTTCTGAATTCAAATAATCTTGTGGTTTCGGTACCTTTCCTCGAGATAAAGCAACATGAAATCTAGGTTGTCCATATCTTCACCTAACAATTTAAATAGTCTTGATTTTGTTGCACTTCCCTTGATAAAATTCACATCTTTGACCGATTGGCCGAGCACTTTTTTTAATGAATCAGGAAGGGGTTTTGATGCTAGCTTTGTCTTTGGATAGAGTAATGGCGCCAGGAAACATGATAAGCAACGTCTTAAGTTTGACCTCTCTAACGTGTGTAGCAGCCATAGATTTACCTCCATCAGTACAAATACCACAACAATTTTCCCAACTGATTTCATGTTCGTTGAAATAACCTTTAATTGCGTTAAATATTTCTTCTCACACATTTCTCTGTAAGAGGATAGCATAACAACAGGTTTGTCTTCAAGCATATAGTTACTCAAATATTTTGCAATTACAAGCAAAATTGACCAACTTGAAACATCTGTGGTTCGAAAGATCTAGATTCAATACGATCTGATATATCCTTTATTCTACGAAAAACTGTATTGTTTGATAAAAAAATTTTCTTAATTGTTTTTACATGTTCATCACCTAACATACATTTGACAGTATCTTGAACACAACAGAAATCAGATTTTCAGCAAAGAGTGATTTCCTGACTGCCATGTAAGTAATGGGTGGATCTGGGAGAACCGGCTGTGTATACGACATTTTTGTGTGGAGAACATTACAGACAGTTCCCTGAAAGATTCCTATCTGCATTTGTATTGTTCACCTAAATCTGTTTCCCATCGCTGTTCTATTCTGTACTTTTAGTCGCACACAAATATACAAGCTCCGATCAACAACACATCAACTACCTTGTCAACTACTAGTGTAACCTCATATTTACATAAAGACTAAAGTGTGAAATATTGATGTCCGCCATTACTGGTATTATTTTCGCATTCCCCCACAGGCTTCTACATACTCCATGGGGTACGTGTACCACAGGTAGGGAACCGCTGCTCTGTAATAATAAATACTGTTGGTCTATTGTATTTTATTGCTATGTGTGTAGTTACAAAAATGATTCTCAGGCTATTGTTACCTCAGTAGTATTATTCCCATGTAATACAAGATTTTTTTTGCAGGCTTGAGTAATAATGGAGTTTTACTGTATTTTTAAGTGGCAGAACAATTAATTTGAACATGTGCATTGAATGTCAATGCCAAACAGTATATATTTTTTCATACAGTGTTTACAATTTGTATACATTGTATTACAATTCATTTACAATGACAGTTTGATTTCCAAATGCCATATATATTTTTGTTTTTAATTTATAGAGAGGTAAAATTACTTTAAATAGATAATTTGTTGAATGTTTGATCCCACTATAGTAACGGGAAAAATGATTTAATTTTTATTTTATAGGTTTAATGTACCTGTTTGCGTTACCGTTGAAAAACCTAGAGGGAGTGATGAAAATATGCCATTTAGTTATAGTTTAATTGACGATGCAGTCAACAATAAGATAAGTACAAGAAATCTTCCTGCAAAACTTATACGAAAAATGAGGGATGAAGGAGCTAACCAGATTAAGGTTTGTTTTTAAATTTTTAATTTAACTAAAAAATTTAAAGTTATAGAATATAACAATTTATAGTTAATGTATGTCCTCAAGAAATTTGTTTATAAAAAGATACTTTTTTTACTCATAGAGATAATATTCTAAAGTTCTGTACATAAATAACAGTAATTGTTAGGATTCTAAGAAATAGGACAGATGAAGTACTTTTAAATCATTCATTTATTTGTCAATATTTTGATCATATTTATAATGGGACGGCATTCTGCATCACTAGACCAAGTGCCAAAAATTATTTTTAAGATATTGCCCTTCGAAGTTCATACTCTGTTAAAAATCAATATATATCTTTATTATTTTTTAAATAATATCTTGACGCTAGAATAGTGTAAGAAATTCATGTACTATATTTTCAATTTTTTTCCAGCAAAATGTGAAGTTATTTTTTTTCTATGAATGTCGCTTGGCCTAGTGATACATAACGTCGTCTAATTATCCTAATTATTTTTTTCATTACTTTAAATTTACAATTGCCATATTGTATGCAAATGTTAAATGCTAGGCTTCCTTAATTGTTTTCTAAATTTTGCAAGTTAGTCTATATCTTTTTATTTACACTATCTCTTCTTTAGAATATACCAATTTGTAAAGATCATAAACATAGCAGATTTTAAAGAATGAGTCATGGTATGTTAGGAATATAGACTAACGTGTAAATTTAGATAAAAGAACGAGGATGACTTATGTTTAGGACATTTTGAAGTATATTTGGTTAAGTGAGGACTGTAAATTTTAGAGCTTGAAATGAATAATTCTCAGTGTGATCAAAAGGTTGATAAATGAAAATATAAAAGTAATATTCAACTTTTGCTGTCTGTTAAAATGTTACCAATTATTGTTAATTACATACTTTTTTTATGTGTAGTTTGACCATTTCCTTTTTTATTTAGAATATTTCCTAGAAATATGTTTTATAATAGTTCTCAATACTCCTTTCTTGTTCCTCAGCAAGTTTATTAAAGCCCCAAAATTTCCAGAAATATCTAGCACCCTCCCTTTGTTTCCATTGTCATTAATATCAACCAGAAGTAATTTTTTATCTAGTTATATATATATATATATATATATATATATATATATATATATATATGTATATATATATATACATATAAATATCGCAATATGTATTCTTGTGTATTAATAAAGAACCAAGTCAAAATACAAATACAAGAATTCAATTACATATACAGTGAAACTTGTCTTAGACGGACCCTGTTTTAGGCGGAATCCCGTCTATGATGGAAAACTTTTAAAGTCTCGACTGTCGCCTATTTAATTTACCTAGTTAATAACCTTCATAAGCTGGAAACTGTCTAACGCGGAAGCGGAATAAGCAAAAGGATGAGTGATACGTATTTACTACGTCTTAGTTCTGTATAAGTCGGAAAATCTGATCATATATGTGCTGTAAAATATAAAGTTACAATGACTTCCGTTTAGATAAAATAGTGTTTATAATATATTTTTTTTACCATACAGATATGTCTGCTTAATTGTAACGGATCGTATTTATTTCTGAGAACTCTGTAACAATGTTAAGGATTGCTGATATGCACAAGATTACGCAATGGTATACAAACATCCATAATTTACGATAGGCTATGTGTCAGCACTCGTTTCCTTCAAGATAACACAATGAATGGTTTACAAACATCCACGGCCAGACATATTGATGTCATATTTATTGACATATTGAAAGGCATATTGAATCTTTAGAGTTAAGTTTTTTGTGTGCTATATCAACATTACTTTTTTAATATTTATTCATGCACATTTAGGTATAATGTTAACAATCCATTGTTCATAAATAATACACACAACAAACCTCCAATGAGAAATATTTTTATTGGAATAAAATAAAAATATTTGTGGTTAGAGGTTTGTTGTGTTTTATTTATTAATAATAAACCCCAATAGAGTAGTCAAAGTAATTAGTCAATACATTGTTCCTTAAAAAATGCATTTCTCTTAGTGTTCATTAACTAAATCTATCATTTTTACTGTAGATTTATGTTTTTTTGTAAAGATGAAACTGAAAAGTAACAAATTTAATTAACTTTAAATAAACCACAACCTCTTTAACCACAAAAAAACCTTTTATTTATGTCCTGATGTAAACTTTGATTGCAAAGTAATTAATTGAGTTTTGTAGTAATTTCTTCTGCAGATGCTTGCTTTGCCATGGAAATGCACATTAGGACATAAATAAAAAGTTTTTGTGGTTTAAGAGGTTTGATTTATTTATAATTAAAAATTACAGCACAGTTGCCCAAATTATTATTTCCTCCAAGTATGTCTACGACCCTTTGTGTTACCCTTGACCTTTTGCAGTCATAATCTACTCATGGTACCTAAAACTCCTTAAGTACCTCCTTAAACGGTTTTGTGTAATTCAAAACCTTTTGAAAATCATGCTTGTTTTTTATTATCATGTCATACATTTTTTTTTTTTTGTTAACAGGCAGCTGTTACTGAAATTTCAGAAGGGTGGCTTAGAGAGTGGAGATGTTTGTTTCTTGGCGAACTTTATAATACATCTTATAAAGAGCAAGTCATAAATTGCATTAAGCCCTATACAGAAGGAAAAATGTTAGTGAGAATAGTGCTGTTTATATTTAAATTTATTTGAAATGATTAATGTATTCTTGATACATGTTGATATTATCAGATTTTTTAAAATAGCATACATCATGATATCCAACATGCTCAATCTACATAGTCACTTTATTTACTTTCTCTGACAAAAACACAATACATTTCTTCAAAATTTCATATCTGCAAGTGCTTGAAATAGATATTGATAATTCCTTAGCTTATGATATATAGCTCGAACTTAATTAGAATTTCAATATTTACACTCGTTCAGTTTTCATGATTTTGTAATTGATCTTTATAAGTCTCTAAAAAATTACTTGAAAATTTGCCCATATCTTTACTTTTGGTCAATTGCTGCCAAAAGTTCTTATGTTTTAAGATTATTTTAAAGTTACTTTATTCAAAGGAAGGAATTTATATAAGATAAGCAATTTATATTGCTAAACTCTTTTAACCCTATAACTGGCAATCGCCTCATGAGACGGCGATAGACGCTTTACGTGGAGTGGCATCGCCGTCTTACACGGTGACCGAACAGTTGCTTTATAATCGATGTTTTTCTCGGCATCTAATAATCAGTTTGCGTAGTACATTACACAGTTAGATTCAAAAGAATGTGGACTTTCATTTTATGTTCACCCAGAATATTTTTACCTCTATGGCCTTGCTAAATATCTCCCGACAGACAGCTGTGAGCACTAAGGCTATGTCAATCTGTTTGTAATATAATCATGGACAACTTACTTTCAAGTGACATTAGGGAACTATTAGAATGTGATAGTTGGAGTGACATTTCAGACGTGGGAGAAATACCGGAAGACATCGGGGTCAACCGGGCTACGATCCTTGGGAAAAGGTTAGGCCTCTTCTTGATCATATGAATGCTGCAATGAAAAAGTATTTCATACCCAAACAAAACATTTCGATAGATGAAAGTTTGATAGGCATGAAGAACCGCTGCAAATTTATACAGTACCTACCTAAGAAAAAACACTGCAGATTCGGTATAAAAAAATTTGAGACATGTGATAGTGACTCCAGTTATATACTAAATGTTTCACTATACAGTGGGAAAGATTTTTTTGGCTAATGGAGATGATCCTTTTACACAAAAAGTTGTTGTCAATGAGTTGCAAACTTGTCAACTCCTTGATAAGGGATACCATGTTTTTACTGATAACTGGTATACAAAACTGCCTCTTGTCCAAGAACTAGCTTCAAGAAATATTTTTTTGACAGGAACTGTCAATAAAAATACTAAAGATCTGCCCGTAATTTTAAAGAATGTGAATTTAGGAATTGAAAAAAGTGTTTATTACTGGTATAGGCCTAACAGAGCAAAGTTTTATTGGTCAAATATAAACAGAAGAAAAGCCGTAAACCAGTTTACTTGATTAGTACCGGTTGTCATGCTGAGGATAAGATGATAAGAAGCAAGCATGGTCTTTAGGCAGTGAAACCCATCATGATTGACAGATATAATCACAATATGGGAGGGGTAGACAATAGTGACAAGTCCATCTATCATTTGTCTGTAAATAGGCCTACCAAAAAATAATAGAAGCGAATATTTGCTTGTTGAAGATGAAGACAACCTGGATGATGCTGGTAGTAATTAGGGAACATTTCTTGGAGCACTTACCTGTATGCAAATACCGTGTTTGTGCAATTTGTGTAGATAAAAAAGATGTAAAGTGGGTTAAAAGTGTGTACTGGTGCCCTGGATGCAATGTAGGCATCCACCCAATTTGTTACAAAACACTGAAGCATTTTTACAGGCCTACTAAGTCTGTAAAAAAAAGGAAAGTCTCTGAATCTGAGGAATCCGACTAAACTGACCGTTTTTTCGGTGTTGTTTTGTATATATGTTTGTGAATATTACTTTTTACCCGTTAGAAATAAGTGTACATATGACTGGAACCTTTTTTTTCTACATAAATTTAGCTTTATTTTGTATATGTTAAGTTGTGAGTATTCTTTTGTGATTCTTAGTGATAAACTGTCAAAAACTAAAATGTGTGCTTTCAAAATATGAATTTTTTTTCTGGAGCTGTAACCATGGAAATATAATGTTGAGTCACATATTTCCTTATGATAGTTTTATTCTGTGCATTTTTGTGATTAATTTGATATATTATACATCACTATAATTATTTAACTTTTTTTTTGACGTATTTTTAAAAAAAACCTCTACGGTGGGGTAAAAACACCGCGCCACTACAGGTTTTTTGATTGCCAGTTGTAGGGTTAATAATTTTTTCTTGGAATTATTAAGCCTTTAAATTATTCAAAAACACAATAATAATCTATTATAGGACATGCTTTGATTGTGTAGAATATCAAGCAAGCTAAGTTTTTAGTCACTTTGGTGGTTCTTTAAGTTTAGGCACTTTTAACGTTTCCATTGGTGCAACATATTCCTTCTGTTCCTCTAGTGAATGTCACAGTCTTACAATAAGAACATGTTTCAGTCATTTTGCTGATGAAAACATGCATAATAAAGCTAAAACCTTTAGTTGGGTAGTACCGAAACACAAGGCGATTGTATTCCAATTGTATTAACTCTTAGTTATTACATTAATTTATTTTTAAGGTCTAATTTTCTTTTCATTACACTCTTTTTCTAAAACCATCAAATGACTGAAGTATGCTATTCTACTTCATCTTGAAAACGAACAAGATAGGATGATTATGGTTAGTATATTTCAATAATTTTGACATAGGATTTAACAATTCTGTCATTCTAATATTATATTTTAATGAAGTTTTAAATTTGTATAGAAATTAGATTTTTTATACAATCTATAGTAGCATGTTTATTCCGTAGCAGTGTATAATCTTCGCGTATAATTTCCAGCTTTGGATACAAAGTAATGATTGTCTTTAGAATTACTTTATTTAGTAGTTTGGAGTTATTTAGTAGTAATAAAATGTTGCATTAATACACATGCGTGCGCGTGCGCACACACACACGAGCACACATACAAGGACTCACAGACGTATAGAAACTTATAAACAACCACAGACATATTAAATCTATACTAATCTGCACTTAATACCAACTTTCAGATTGTCAGCTGAAACCTGTCATAAGTTATATGCAATAGCAAATGGTTGTGCTCATCTCTCCTCACAAGAAATCTCTTTTGCTGTAGCAAAAGTAGTTTCAGACTTCAAAATGAGTCAAGATATTGTTCAATCAATCTTGAAGCTAAAGACAGATGTAGGCCAGTTAATGTTAGCAAAGAGACATCCGGTTTTACTTATTGTTGAGGAGGTATGGTATTTTTATCAATACTAATATTTTTTTTCCCAAATAATACTCTTATAATGATACTTATTATTATTCTGTTCAGAAATTAGATCTTGTGCCATGGGAAATGATAAGTATACTAATGAGACATCCTGTAACTCGAGTGCCATCTGTCCATTTTGCACATGCTTTATACAAAGAACATCAAGCACATATTGTTGATGGAAACAGGTAAAGATTGTCATAATGTTTAAATCTTGATCCAGTATAATATTTATAATATGTTCAGATTACTATTATTATTTATCTGTGTTATGTTACTACAACATTAAATGTAATAGGGTGTATAGGATTAGAAACTTGAAAAATATAATATATACGTTGGCTTCACTGGCTTTATAAGTTGGGCACGATAAAATTAACAATTCACCAACTCGCCGCTTCTTGATACCATTCCTAGATTCTTCGGGTTTTCTTGGGTGAGCCACTAATTACATACCTCTTCTTTGACATACCTCTACCTAACAACCTTTTACATCCTTCTGTTTCTCCGGTGTTTTTTTAACTTGCTCTCAATTTACCCAGTGCACCCTATTTCCTCTATTTTTTTACTTCCTCTGACTTACTTCCTGCTCAAGAAACTAATAGGTATTGGTGGGCGGTATGTTAAGTACAGACTTCAATTATAATTTAGTTCTATTCCCAGTGATTCAAACTGTGACCTCACAGTAGGGTTGTATTCACACCCTATCCATCCGGCCGACATCCCTGTGAGCTGTACGGGGTTTGAAACACTCACGAAAAATATAAACTATGTCTTTGTTGGAAACAAAAGCTGAAATTAACCAGCACAAAATTTGAATTAACCATGCTCTTTTAACATTGTTAACTACATAATGCCAGAGCCCAGGTAAAAATTCGAATTAAAGAATAATTTTAATTATAGAAGTTTAAATTATCCAAGTTCCACTGTATATATGTGTGTGTATAAATCTTAGTATGAAGGAGAGTTATTAAAAATTTATGCCTAATTCTCAACACAATTCTTCTACGGTAGAACTTGGATAATTTGAAGCTGAAGAGACCAATAGAAAAAATTGAATTAACCAAAACCTCGAATTTTGATAGTTGGAAAATACCCTTTCAAAAGCAGTTCAGTTTTTTGGTGTCTACAATGATCTTGTCGGCTGTCACTGCATCCGTCTTCAAGTATCGTGTCAGCGGTTAATGTTATTTTAAGAACAAACCACACAAGCACATTAAACACTGTCATTTGAATAAGCAATAAACTCAGGTATAGTGGATTTATAAAAGTTATAATTATTTGCAGCTACAAATTACTTTGGTCAATATTACCAGAAAATTAGAAGATTACAGTATCTACATACACAGTAAGTTATTAATAGCTATGAAGAGTACAAAATTAAAGATTGACAAAGTATTTTTAAATGTCAGATTGCCTTGCAGAATTAATTCTTTTAACATTTGCAAAACCCTCAAGTACATTTAGAGAGTGGAAAACAACATCATTAAAATTTGTTTTTCAATGTACTGCCAAAACTCACACAAATGATAAAGAGCCTCTGACTTTGTAGGAATTGGGGACTCTTAACTTCATATCGATCTTCTTCTGAATGTAACAATTCACCTCTTTTTCTTGTTTTTCACTTCTGGTACAGTGAAACCTGTCTTAGACAAACCCTGTGTTAGGCTGAATCCCGTCTACCGCGGAAACTTTAAAAAGTCCTGACTGTCACCTACTGATTTACCTAGTTAATAACCTTCATAAGATAGAAACTGTCTAACGCGGAAATGGATTAAACAAAAGGTTGAGTAATACGTATTTACTACATTTTAATTAGTTATCCAACTTTGAAACAGAAAATGGATGTTATTGAACTTAGTGAAAAATTAAACTTGAAACAATTATGTGATAAATACAAATGCGGTAAAATACAGATTTATAGAATTGTAAAAAACAAAGAACAAAATAAAAGAAGATTGGCTGAAAAGCAAGAGACCACTCCATTCTAAAATGCAAAAAACATGCACAAATATAGAAATTGACAGAATTTTATTTAAATGGTTTACAAAAGCGCGAACCAAGAATCTTCCTATCTCAGGTTCAATATTAATAGAACAAGCTGAGTCAATTGCTGCTAAGCTACAGAACACAACATTCAAAGCCTCGAATGGATGGCTAGAAAGTTTTAGATTCAGACATTCAATTTATTTTAATCAAATTTGTATTGAAGCAAAAGAAGTTAACCAGGAAACTGTTGATGATTGGAAGCATAAAAGTTTGTGAATTAACAGTTGGTTATGAAGCCAAAAATATTAGAAACTGTGACGGACGGGTTTGATTTTTAGAGCTCTCCCAAATATGACTTTAAATTTTAAAAATGAAAATTGTATGGGAGGTAAGCAGTCAAAAGAAAGGCTCACAGTTTTAGTTTGCAGTTTTGCAGATGGAAAATTAAAAAAACCATTTGGTAATTAAAAAAAACCAAATTTCCCAATTTGGTAATTGGGAAATCATGGAATTCCCGATGTTTCAAAAATGTAGGCCAGTTACCAGTTCAAAGCATGTTAACAAGAAGGCGTATATGCCGTCAACTATTATGGAAAATTGGCTTCAAAATTTAAATGATACAATGAAGCATGATAACAGGCATATTTTGTTATCTATGGATAATGTGACATGTCCTCCTTGTGAAGTTTACTCTCACATGAAATTAGAGCTTTTTCCGCCCAATACTAGCAGCGTTACTCAACTGATGGATTAGGGTGTTATTAAAAACCTTAAAATACACTACAGAAAACATGTTTTCCAAATCTCTTATTGCAAACATAAATTCATGGACGTCAGTATAAGAATTGACAAGTAACATCACTGTTTTGGATGCTATAAGATGGATATCGAGCTTTTATGAGAAAATATCAAATTCTTGTGTTCAAAATGCATTCAAAGAAACTGGTTTTATTGTACACGAAGAACTCAATAATATTCCTATTGAAACAGGGATGCAAGACATTAACTGGCACACTGTGAAAGATTTGTTGACAGAAACTGGATACTCCAATTTAACTGCTGAAGAATATGTTTGTATTGACAATGAACTGGTAACAGAATAAGGGTCAAAATCTGTGGATGAAATCATTGAATTGGAGACTAATGAAATTATTGAAAGTGTAGAAGGAATTGAAGACAGCCCAGTCGTAGAAAACATGATAAGAACATATGGCGAAGCTATAATGAAAATTTGTGAATTAGAAGATTTTGCTGTACGTGTCAACAGCCCCTAAACGAGACACAACTTGTTACAATTAAAAACAATAACTGAAACAGAAGCAAGTACTAAAACTAATCTTTTAAAACAACAGTCATTGTTAGATTTGTTCAAGCCTATTTGATTCTCTTTCATTTTTACGTAGAACTAGTGTGCATATTTACTTGTAAATAGAGTAAAGGTAAAAATACTGTATAGCTTTCAATAAATTGCATCTTTCATTTATAGATTTTGTTGACAAGTGTAGTTTTAGTGTTTCCTATCAAAAACGTGTTGTGGATTTGGATAAAGCTATGCTACATTAAAAGGTAAGATTTTTATTTTGCACTGCAGTACATTTTTATGTACTGTGTCGTACGGCTGACCAGTAGGAATAGCAGTAGGGGATTCTCATAGCTAAGAACCCCCCCTCAACCATAATGCTAAAAATAACGGTGAAAGTCTACGTAATATTACCTTCATACAGTAGACTACTACTGTATAAGCCAGAAAACTGTTGTAGATGGAAAATAATGCCGGTCCCAATAGATTCTGGCTTAAACAGGTTTTACTGTATAATGCCTTAATTAGAATGTTATAAACACTCTTCTACTTATTTGTCTAAATTAACATACTCTTTTAAAGGAGAAGTCCGTATTACCTTCCCGTTGGACAGGCGCAAAGGTAGCATCTCACCTGGATGCTGGCCAGGTTTCATAACATATCTGGTTTTCCTAAAATTGTTTGCTATTGTTGCTTCAGTAACTTTGAACCATCCATTATGCTTAAATCACTTCAGCATACATTCATTCACTTCAGGGTTATCTGGTTCTCTCTCTCTTTTGCGGTCTTTTTTCCACTCAAAGCACCATTTAATATTTTCTCCTTATTTTCAAAAATGTAGACTCCGTACTGTGTGCTATCCTGTAGTCTTTAGCATGTGACATTTCTTCTTAAGACTATTTTGCCTCTCACTTGACGTTTTCACTAATAGTTAATATCTTGTACAAACACGTGGTACTCAATCACTTCCAAAATACAAGCAGAGCTTAACTATTGTAACAACAAAACGGTGACTGAGCAGCACGTCGATTGATAACTAATCTCTTGTCACCGCTTACAGTAATCTCGATCCGAACTCAGAGAATTTTTGGAAAATGACCGAAGTCCATTTGGAATACGAGCCCATATTTAAACAAATAACTTTGAATTAAAGAAGATTAACTTCAAATTATCTTTAATTATTTTATATTATGGATTTACATCAAAGTATTTCCAAAACTTTGAATTATTGGAAATTTTGAATTAAAGACATTCGAATTATTCATGTTCTACTGTATTATAATTAAAATATTGAAAATTATTTAAGCATATTCTAAGTATTTTTTATAGTTTGAGAATAATTTTATTTTAATAAATTGGAAATTCAAATCTTAATTAAAAAATGTTACCATTTATCTACAATATCTAATTTTAAATACTTACTCTAGATAGATTTTATTTTTTATTGATATTAAACTCATAATAAGTTATAACCAATTAATATTTATTCTGTTTAGCCAATATTATTTTATCCTTTGCTATTGAACATCTTGGCAAGAATTAATTTTTAAACGAATGTTTAAAGTATCCTGATTTAATTATTATAATTAAAACTGTTGTTCATTTTGTAAATGTCTACAAAAATTAGTACAATTTTTGTTTAAATAATCAGAAGTGGCAGCAAAGTTCACATAATACTCAATGTATACTTTCCAACTAAAACATATATGAAGGTTAATGAGGTTAAAGTAATGGTATAAGGAGCAGAGCTAAAAAAATTGGTTAATATTTGTATTTCAGTGAACGTAGAGTAAGAATATACAAATTAAGGGGTAACTGGGTGATGCTATTGAAATACTACAAAGAAGGTAGATACGGTAAAATAAGTACAGGAGAAGTATCAATTGCAACTCATGTTATTATCAATGCCTTGCACATTGATTTTATAACAGCTCTCGATTCTTGTTTCACCAGTTTGTTTTGATAATATTAAAATTAAAGAATATAAAAGTCATAAAAACTTCTACCCAGTACAGTTTGTATACAACTTCTCAGAAAATCACAAATAATTTTGAAGATATTTACTGTCATAGATAATGTCTGTCTAGGCATGTACAGATTGGGTTTTCTTTACTGGCTAGTCTTTCATAAATTTTATAACTGCATAAAAAACTATGAAAATGGTCATGTTTAGTTAATTTTATGCATGTTTATATATGAAGTGACGCTTTATGATTTTTAAATCTTGCCTATCCTGAACTCTTATTTGTGTTTGTAAATGGAAGATTGGGACTAATTTCAACACCAGATTACTCATGAAATGACCATTTAAAACCAAAGATAGTACTGGTAAATGTGTACAGTTGTTTGATTTAGTGAAAATATGCTTTTCTAAAAGATAATTGTAAGTGTTTGTTTCACACAGAATGATTCATCAATCAGATCTAGGCTTCTATATAATTAATCCTGATAATGACTTGGGGAAAATGGAAACGAAGCTATTGAATTTTTTGGAAAGGCGAGTACCTGAATGGAAAGGGATCTCAGGAGTTCCTCCATCACCAGAAGAGTTTGCCTCTGCACTTAAAGAAAATAAACTTATTCTGTAAGTAAACAAAATTATTGTTTTCCTGTTAAATAATGCAAGTGGTTTATGGCAATAAAATTATTAAGTGCTAAAAATTATTTAATTATTATCCGGACTGTTAAAAAATATGAGTGCAAGTATTACCATTTCGTATTGACAAAGTTTCATGATTTTCTTTAAACTCCTAGAAGTCAAATTAGCAATGCCTTAATTATATCTATTAATGATGAACAATTCAAGATACAAATAAACAAAACTGAAAAAAACAAGATACAATTACAACATTTAAGGAGAATAAATTATTAAAACTAAACAATAGATGACACACATATTAATAATTGATATTCATAATAGAGTGCTAGAAATACTTGCTGTAAAAAACAATATAAATAAAAATTTTGGAAAAAACTGGCACAGAAAACAAAATTACAAAATATTGTAAGAATCATTCTGTAAATTCGGCTTAAATTTAGTAAATGACTGTTCGTCTTATTTCTCATATTGCCAACAAATTCCTCATGAGATGATAGTATAAAAATATTTCAGAATTATGGTGTTTATCTTATGGCTGTTAAGAACAAAAAACTGAAGGAAAATATTATATCTTTAGCACTGTTATTTACAAGCCATCTGTGTTCTTAGTATTTACAAACTAACAAGTATTCTTATTTTTAAAATAAAATTTCCAAGTATTGTTGTTTTAATCAGGAATCATTATTTCCACAGAGTATCTGTGTGTTCACTAAAGTTATGAAGAATAATTATTTGGCACAAAACTAAATGTGTCACTTTATATTACTATGTTTAGTTTATTATTACAATCTTAATCATTCATGGATTGTAAAGGTCCAAAAGTAGTATTAAATTGATATCTATTAAAAATTTATTGAATTGAAACTTTATTTTTGAAAATCAAATGATTTGTACTAACTTATAATAAAGTGAATAAAAAAAACAACAATGACTAAGATAGAGGTGTTTTGAAACAAAATATTTATCAGTGTCTTGTGAGGAGATTATAAAGCTTCAATTAAATTTAGACATCATACTCAGTAAATTAAATAAGCTTACATGTATGGTTTTAACTAAAACTTTTTTTTGTCTAGTTGAAAAGTGATTTTGAAGTGATTACTTTTGATGTTTACAAGTAATTAAGTGTAAATAAATTTTGTAACTGGAGTTTACAAAAAGTAGTATCATATTTTGTCATTTTACATATGCCGTGATATCTAACCAATATATTAACAACAAAATCATGGTTTCTTTGTTTTATGTTTACATATTTTATATTCTTAAATTTATTGTAGTAAAAAATTAATATTTCAAAGTTTTGAAATTCAATATGAGAATAATTAATTTTAAAATATTCATGCATAAAATTTTGTAATATTTTATTAAAAAAATGTTTTATTTTGGCCAGCTAGGTTAAAAGTTTGTGTAACTAAATAATTTTTAATATTAATGAAATTAATATTTCTACATAATTAAATTATACAGAGAATAATCTATTGGGGATTAAATTATTCACGATCTGAGATATCTACAAGATACAAATTAATATGTAATTAATTAAAAACGATTTAAATGGAGATTTTGTTGTGAAGGCTGATGGCATTTACACAAAAGGTCTATTATTCTATGTTAATATTATAATTAGTGTTAAAGAACTCAAGGAATAATAAATTAGGGAAAAAATGTGGTTAAGACATAATTAATTGAATAATTTATAAGGCATTAAGACAAAAACAGTGAAATGACAGTTGTTGAAATGAGTAAGCTATGAAAAAAGTGGATTAAACACACCAAGATAAAGGATTGGTGAAAATTATTTGACCAGACTACAGACAACAGTTAAACTTCTGGGATGCTGGAAACAAAAGCACACATTATGATGGGTAAAATGATGTATAAGACCTTATGAGTTATTATATTAAGTGGATTCAGAACTTCGATGTAATCCTGCAACAACTGTGCTGTTGTATAGATATGCTTCAGGAGTTTCTTCTGCACACGGTTGCAATGTTTAGGAGCGCGACCAAAAGGGGTAAGTTACTACCCCTAACATACTAACCACTAAAAAGTATTAGATTTAAAAGGAAGGGTGAAAATGAAGGGAGAGCAAAGAAGTGGGGCGAAGAGGGTGGTAAGAAAGGCAGGGAAAGGGGTTCAAGGGGAGGTTTGATGAGCTTGTTGATAGGTCCGTGAAGGATTGATGGTAGCTACCTGATATCATCAGAGCTAGAATGTAGACACAGAATGTGACCCATCAGTCACTTATAGAATTGTGGTTTTCACCATGTATGAATACCAGTTTGATTCCCTTGCAGTAGTAGAGTGTTGAAGATTGTTTCAGTTCGAGGAAGAAGGTTATTTTTTCTAAGCGGTATTTCAAAGAGTGTGACACAATGAAGACTTGGTGGATTTCACTTCGCTTCCCAGAGGTCACTAAAATAAGGACCAGCAGTAGGGTTGAAGTGATAAGTATTTTGGTGATTGGTGAGTTTGTGGTGAATTTCCAGTTAAAAGACTTTAGGAAATTGTAGATTTCTTTTGCCAAACAACATAGGATGTTTAGCTTCATAGCTGAGTGTGAACTGATGTTGGCGCTTGCTCGCCCTGACCAAACCCACAGAATCAAGAAATGGTGTTAGAGTGTGGAGAGAGTTAACAATAGGTTTATTAGCTTGCAGCATATATAAGGAAACAAGGAATGATTCTAGTCCTGAACTATACTAAAAACTTTGTTCCCACATGTCTACAATAGCGAGTGGTTGACCCAAGTGTCATAAAAAAGTGAGCTGATTTTTTGCAGCTGTTGCCTATGAATCACAAAACAAACTTTCTGAAGGAACTTTGACATTAGTGACATCACCAATAGGTCCTCTGAGATAGAGGTTTAAGGTTCTTGCATGATCCATTTCCCTCTGTATATGTAATCCATTATTTTATGTAACTTTTATGAAAGGAAATAAACAAATTATAGTTTAAAAGGTTTAATTTGAAACAACTTATAATTTACGATAGATAGTGTGAGTGATTCAACATTAAATGGTCTTTTGAAAAACAAAGGCAAACTTCTTAAAATGTTATCTTCATGAAATTGAACAATTTATAAAAAGTATTTTCCTGCATTTTCATCTTATCTATCTAATAATTATTTTGTAAATAATCAAGGCTGCAACTTAGTGAAATTTAGCAGTCAATTCAAAATCAGATTCATTCATTTCAAATAATTATTCCAATCTCTTGTCCAGCTGGAAAATCTTTACACTACATTATTTTACAATGTCAAATTTTTATCATTATTAAGAGGATGACTCTAAATTTAGGTTTGCAGACATTTTTGTAACTGGAGAAAAAGGTTCTATGTACATATATACACATTGAAAAGACTCTATAAACTTTTAAAATTTACCCTGAAATTTTTTGGAAATATATTTCAGATACTGTGGGCATGGAAGTGGAACAAATCTTCTACAAGGAAAACAGATTGAAGATTTGCAAGTTGTGGCTCTGCCATTATTATTTGGTTGTTCTAGTGCCCAGTTACAACACCCTGGAGGATGTGCTCAATTTTCAGGAACATCGCATAATTATCTTATTGCTGGCAGGTAATTTTTAAATAAAACATATAAGTAATATATATTTAAATAAAGTATATATAATAATAAAAAGACTTTGATCAGAGAGCTTTCTACATAATAAATTCTTTAATTGGAAAAAGTTGTAATAAATTACTTTGTCTAGAGTTTTATCTATCAAAACATGAATATAATATAACAGTAAGTTGTTGATTTGTTTTTAGAAACACAGCCAACTCCTAAAATTTAGCAGTTGACTTTACTTGAATGTTACAAAGTGAATAATTCACTTTGGGATAATTAGTGATTAAAGTTCAGAGTAGGCTATTCATCTGTCATAATAAAAAATATACGCATTTATATGTCAAATAGATTAACACGTTCGCTACTGCAATGTTAACAAAATAACTATTGGTATACACCACCAGACTTACATATACGCTGTACGGTCTCTCGTCCTGGACCAACGTCCCACATATGCGTTGCTCGGGGTAGTTGAAATGGACCTACGGCTCATATTTGGGACACTGTTTGTACATTATTTTTATTCCCCTGACAAAATTAGTGGTTTATTTTAAAGTTTCTTTTAAAAAAACATAGTTATGTTTAGATAATTTTTTGTACAATTTTATTTAAATATGAGTACTAAAAGTAATCTTTTTTATTTGTGTATTAATTAATTACATCTCTAAAAGCAATATTCAAGCCGATCAAAACAGGAACATGGCGGAATGAACAGGAAAAAATTATCAACTCCACATAAATTTTTCAGATGTGATACAATTATTTGTTACAATCTTCTTGAAAATGAATTAACATAAATATAGTTTTATGTTGTAACGTTATTTTGTTTAACCGCCTAAATAGTCTAATTCGATAGGAAATAATTCTAATTGTCGCTGTGAGATAGCGACAGTTGATCGATAGTAAAACAGCTGTGCGGGCAAAGTTTGATATTTCCGGTATAGTTTTAATATGAAATAAGAGTCGTTGAGAGAAACTGAGACTAGCGAGTCGAGAGAGAATACGTCTTCCTGAGAACTGACAGACTGCATCCGGCCGCATGCTAGTTTCATGAGGGAACCAGTGAGAGGTAACACTTAATCAGTGATCGACTCATAACAGGTAAATGATTTTTTAAATGTTCGTACGTCTATTTGAAGGCACTGTCCACGGCCCCCGAAGGATTTTATATCATTTATTTGTGCTAATTAAAATTAATTTTGATGATTTGTCAATTTATTAAATCCTCCGACGGCAGTGACTTTTGAGATGTGGTAACAGAGCGTAGTTTATAAAATAATTTACAAATTTGTTTCATAAAAGAGAAAATAAAAAAAAAAATTAACCAATGAAGAAATACATGTATTTTGTAGCTATATTTTCATAATTATAATTCCGGAAATATTGTGTTAACTCTAACAATAATTGGAATCATAGTTCAATTTTTGTAAAATAAAAAATATGTATTAATCGTAAGAATGGTTTGTAAAAATATGTCGTCATTCGCAGAAGGAATTGCGTAGGTCAGTTTTGTTCAAACACGCAGGAATGAGTTGTAAAGCAATTACGTAGTTACGATGTACTCTTATTATCTGAAGTAAACAGTTCTGTTTAGCTTTCATTCAACTAGAGTTAACTTTAGAAACAGATTTAAAATTTAAAATCATTTGCTTATTCTTTCGTCGTATTTATTTTAATTTATTAGTCATACAAGATTTAGAAGAATATTATAATTTTTATCCTTTTAATTTTTTTCCCGTCTATTGCATCCTTGCGACTTTATCATGTATATCTGTGTTATAAAAAAAATATCCTTTACCCTCAAGTGTAGTTAAGGACAAGAGATATAAATTAAGGAACAATATGGAGTCTCATACTAAAGTTACCGACCAAATCACCCAAACCCCCGAACTGGTAGAATCTGAGTCTCCTACAGACGATGAACTAGGTAATCTCCTTGACCAAATAAAGAAAAAAGGAGAGCAATTTTTAGAGCTTGATGTTCTATGGTCTACACAACCTAAAATCCCCCTCTCCGGATCATCAGTTATTCGGTCATGTTTTCGCTGGTTTGCAACACCCAGTCGAAAGACTTCTGGCTACACTGCCAATCGTGGATGGATTGAATGCACCTGTATTGTTTATTGTTCTAAAAATATGTATGCAATTATATATACTTTTCCCAGAGATTCGACAAGGTATGCTATCTCTTATTACACCTTATGTGCGGGGGCCTCTAGAGTCGAGACTAATTAAGCACACAGTGTTCTCCGATTATCATTCCGATGCCCTTAGGTCTTTTGTCCGCCGCAAGTTATTAATATCCCTCATCTAGAACCTTTTCTACAGGGCACAAGGGTACAAAGAGATTTTGTACAATTTATATCATAGACATAATAGAAGTAGCGGAAATTTTAAAACTTAATATAATTGCATCTGAAATCACCGACACCATAAACAAGGGCTCATTCCCTGCAGTGAGATGCGGAAACCCCATCATTTCGAGGAACTCGACGAGTTGTGTGTCAGGGTGACCAACACCCAATATAACGACTCCCTTCCTAACTAAAGTAAAGATAGTATTCTATATCGTATGTGCCCATATATATATATATATATATATATATATATATATATATATATATATATATATATATATTTTACGTTATCCATTGTTTTTCCGTTGCACTGACTTTATGAAGTTAATATATTACTATTGTAAGTAATTTTATCCACCATTAAGTGCAATGATTTTATCTTGTGTGATGAGGAACCTTTCGGTCACTTGACCATTGTCGGTAAAATCATTGCACTTAATAGTGGATAAAATTACTTACAATAGTAATATATTAACTTCATATATATATATATATATATATATATATATATATACACCCTGATATCATTATTTTGTTATTCGTTTATGTCGATTGTCGTCATAATTATTATATGCCATAGATATTAAGGTTTTGTTTAACAAGGGAGCTACCAGACTCTCACTCCATGTGGGTTGAAGGCATCGCGAGCCATACCCGACGTGATGTGTAACTCCCTTAATAATAATAATTATATATATATATATATATATATATATATATATATATATATATATATATATATATATATAGGTTAGTTCTAGTAGAGCTTAAAGCTTATTTAGGAATTTTTTGGACTTGATAGGAGACTGACAGACTTACCTAAAGGTAATAGTCCAAAACTGCAATCTCTTGGAAATAAGCACATATAAAACACATATAAAACACTTAATACACTTTTATTTGAAACATTTCGATCAACATGATCCTCCCCAGTCAAGAAAGAGAAAAACAAAACAAAAAATTGAAGTGACCCACAGATGTGTATAAACATCCAAATGTCACAGATTTATAGTTTATGATATAGTGCTATATGTGGTATGTGTAGAAATTGTTATATGTGAATCGTGTAAAGATTGGTTACTTGAAACTAGATATTAAATATTAGATATTAAAAGTCTGTCAGAAGGAAGGTAATGGAGCTGTTAAAAATGGTAGAAGTTAGGGGGAAATTAAAAGGTGTATTATCTGATGTTGAGGTTAGGAGGCTCTCTAGATTTGGTATACCACTGGTATGATAACTCCCATCTTCTTAATTCTGAAGAGTTGCAATCAGGGGGGAGGGCTTTAATTATTTTGGTGGTATAGCAATCACTGAAAGAGATGATGTTGTGACTAGCAGCGTGTTGAGCGGTTGGCCTGTCCAAGTTCATGGTTCCAACGTCATGTCTGTGGCCACTCATTCTGATGCTCAGACTATCCGTGGTAAGGCCTATGTACTGTGCCGGGCAAAATTTACATTGTAACTGGTATATTACATTACTGGATGTACAAGTATGATGACCCTGAATCTTGAAGTCCACATTGGTTGCTAGGCTATGGAAACTATTTGTTGGGATGTGTATTGGACATGTCTTGCATCTTGGTCTATTGCACGGAAAGGAGCCGTGAGGAAGTTTGGGCGGTTTTTCAGTACTTGGATCTGGTAATTTTGGATGTACTAAAATACTTTTTAAATTGAACGGTTGTCTGAACCAAATATGTGGTGGATTTGAGAAAAGATCTTTGGTGTGGGCGGAAGCTTGAAGAATCTTGAAGCCATCCTTTAATATTTTGTTCAGCTTCGTTAGGCCTGGATGGTAATCTGTAACTAAAGACAGTTTCCCCTCCATAGGTGGTCTGGGTACATCAGATGACTGAGCCAAGCGGATTTGATCCTCAACGAGTTGTTTAGGGTATCCTCTTTTTTGGAAAGCTAGTAAGGTCTTTCTATTAAAGTCTTCCAATGCTATATCGTTGGAACAAATTCTCTTGCCCCTGACTGCCTGACTGTATGGTATGGACCTTTTTATATTCATGGGGTGGTTGCTATTGAAATGTAGGTATTGTAGATGGTTCGTCGGTTTGATGTGGACACCTGTATAGATATTCCCATCTCTGATTGTTACATCTACATCCAAGAAGGTGATTGTTGCTGCAGACTTCTCCCAGGTGAATTGAAGTGTGGAGCATAGTGATAAGCCCTTCAAAAAACTTTCCAGTGTTGAGATTCCATGTGTCCAAATTCCGAATATATCGTATAAAAATCTGTGACATTTGGAAGTTTATACACATCTGTGGGTCACTTCAATCTTTTGTTTTGTTTTTCTCTTTCTTGACTGGGGAGGATCATGTTGATCGAAATGTTTCAAATAAAAGTGTATTAAGTGTTTTATATGTGTTTTATATGTGCTTATTTCCAAGAGATTGCAGTTTTGGACTATTGCCTTTAGGTAAGTCTGTCAGTCTCCTATCAAGTCCAAAAAATTCCTATATATATATATATATATATATATATATATATATATATATATATATTCCTGATATTTAATATTATCCATTGTTTTTCCGTTGCACTGACTTTATGAAGTTAATAAATTACCAATTTTGAGTAATTTTATCCACCATTAAGTGCAATAATTTTACCTTGAGTGATGAGGCACCTTTCGGTCTTTGACCATTGTCGAATCACTGATTGTTCTCTGCTGTGGATGCTATGTCCGTGAAGCCGGTGTTTGTAGAAGTTACGCGTACTATTTCTTGATCTGTGTGTATGAGGTTTCTGTATAGTATGTCTTCTGTATATGTTGTTTGTAAATTCATTAAGTTGTTGTGTATGTTTTTATAAATGTGGTATTTTTCTAGTGAGTTTAGTTCTATTGGGTTGTTATTTATTTCCAGTATGGTTAGGTTATTTTCGTAATTTGTAATTTCGTGTTTATGGGAAATTAGGTGTGCTGTAACATTTGATACTTTAGAATTTTTATTTTTGAATGCTCTATAATGTTCTTCAAATCTTATTTTAAACGTTCTGGATGTTTTTCCTATGTAAAAGGCGTTACAGTTGTTGCAAGTGATTTTGTAGATTCCTGATAGGTTATGATTTTCTGAATTTGTTATGTGGTTTTTGTTACTAAGATATTTTATTATTTTGTTGTTTGGTTTGTAAGTTGGAGTGTAGTATTCTTTGTTGTATATATTCGTTATTTTTTCTATTTTGTTATTGGTATATTTATATTTTAGGTAGATTTTTTTATTTTTATTTTTATTGTTTTCATTGTTTTCGTGTTCCGGTTGTAGTGTTGTGTTGAGGTTAGGTTTTTTTGTGAATTTATTGTATATATTTTTTATAATGTGTTTGTTGTATCCATTTTCTATTGCTATTTTTGTAATGTTATCTAATTCTTCATTTAATTTTTGTTTGTTATCCTGTGTGTATTTTATTGCTTTATTTATCATGTTACTGTAAGTGTTAATTTTGTGTGTCCAGGGGTGGTTAGATTTGTAGTGTATTGTGGTGTTGTTGGAAGTAGGTTTCCTGTATACTGTAGTTTCTATTTTATTATCATTTATATTTAAAGTAATGTCGAGGAAGTTGATTGTTCTATTTATTTCTGTTTCAACGGTGAATTGTATGTTTTCGTTGTATGTATTTAGTTTGTTTAATATTATGAGGTGTTCGTTGTGAATGGTAGGTTGGTATATTACATAAATAAAAAAATCTACCTAAAATATAAATATACCAATAACAAAATAGAAAAAATAACGAATATATACAACAAAGAATACTACACTCCAACTTACAAACCAAACAACAAAATAATAAAATATCTTAGTAACAAAAACCACATAACAAATTCAGAAAATCATAACCTATCAGGAATCTACAAAATCACTTGCAACAACTGTAACGCCTTTTACATAGGAAAAACATCCAGAACGTTTAAAATAAGATTTGAAGAACATTATAGAGCATTCAAAAATAAAAATTCTAAAGTATCAAATGTTGCAGCACACCTAATTTCCCATAAACACGAAATTACAAATTACGAAAATAACCTAACCATACTGGAAATAAATAACAACCCAATAGAACTAAACTCACTAGAAAAATACCACATTTATAAAAACATACACAACAACTTAATGAATTTACAAACAACATATACAGAAGACATACTATACAGAAACCTCATACACACAGATCAAGAAATAGTGCGCGTAACTTCTACAAACACCGGCTTCACGGACATAGCATCCACAGCAGAGAACAATCAGTGATTCGACAATGGTCAAAGACCGAAAGGTGCCTCATCACTCAAGGTAAAATTATTGCACTTAATGGTGGATAAAATTACTCAAAATTGGTAATTTATTAACTTCATATATATATATATATATATATATATATATATATAAAGTTAATATATTACTATGTGAGTAATTTTATCCACCATTAAGTGCAATAATTTTACCTTGAGTGATGAGGCACCTTTCGGTCGTTGACCATTGTCGAATCACTGATTTTTCTCTGCTGTGGATGCTACGTCCGTGAAGCCGGTGTTTGTTGACGTTACGCGCACTTTTTCTTGATCTGTGTGTATGATATTTCTGTATAGTATGTCTTCTGTATATGTTGTTTGTAGATTCATTAAGTTGTTGTGTATGTTTTTATAAATGTGGTATTTTTCTAGTGAGTTTAGTTCTATTGGGTTGTTATTTATTTTCAGTATGGTTAGGTTATTTTCGTAATTTGTTATTTCGTGTTTATGGGATATTAGGTGTGCTGCAACATTTGATACTTTAGAATTTTTGTTTTTGAATGCTCTATAATGTTCTTCAAATCTTATTTTAAATGTTCTGGTTGTTTTTCCTATGTAAAAAGCGTTACAGTTGTTGCATGTGATTTTGTAAATTCCTGATAGGTTATGTTTTTCTGAATTTGTTATGTGGTTTGTGTTATTAAGATATTTTATTATTTTGTTGTTTGGTTTGTAAGTTGGAGTGTAGTATTCTTTGTTGTATATATTTGTTATTTTTTCTATTTTGTTATTGGTGTATTTATATTTTAAGTAGATTTTTTTATTTTTATTATTTTCGTGTTCCGGTTGTAGTGTTGTGTTGAGGTTAGGTTTTTTTGTGAATTTATTGTATATATTTTTTATAATGTGTTTGTTGTATCCATTTTCTATTGCTATTTTTGTAATGTTATCTAATTCTTCATTTAATTTTTGTTTGTTATCCTGTGTGTATTTTATTGCTTTATTTATCATGTTACTGTAAGTGTTAATTTTGTGTGTCCAGGGGTGGTTAGATTTGTAGTGTATTGTGGTGTTGTTGGAAGTAGGTTTCCTGTATACTGTAGTTTCTATTTTATTATCATTTATATTTAAAGTAATGTCGAGGAAGTTCATTGTTCTATTTGTTTCTGTTTCAACGGTGAATTGTATGTTTTCGTTGTATGTATTTAGTTTGTTTAATATTATGACGTGTTCGTTGTGAATGGTAGGTTGGTATATTACAAGTATATCGTCTACATATCTTGTCCATAGTGAGATATTGTGTGTGTTTATTATAGGTTTAATTATTATTTGTTCAACGTGTTGTAAATATATTTCTGACATGACAGATGATATGGGTGAACCCATGGGGAGTCCTGTTGTTTGTTTATAATATTTATTGTTAAATTGGAAGTAATTTTGGTTACATATGTGTTTGGTTAGCGTAATGATACTATCTATTATGTTTCTTTTTTCGTTATTGTGTATCAGTTTGTTTTTTATTATTTCTATGGTTTCTTCTATTGGGATACTAGGGTACATGTTAGTTATGTCATAACTTATTATTTTTGTGTTGCTGTTTGTTTTTATCGTTTTTATTTTATTAATTAAGTCGTATCCATTTTTTATATTGTATGTGTTGTTGATATGTATTTTAGATCTTAGGATTTTGTCTAGAATTTTTGCGATTATGTAAGATGGTGCTGTTGTGAAATTTATTAGTGGTCTAAATGGTGTGTTGGGTTTGTGGATTTTAGGTATCCCTGATAATACGGGTGCGCATGGTTTGAATGGGCATAATCTTGTGTGGTATTTTAATTTATTGTTATAGTTTAAGGTGTTACGGTGAGTGACTATTAAGTTTTTTATTGTAATAAGGTATTTGTTAGTTGGGTCTGGGATTTGTTCGTATTTATTTTCTTTTATGTAGTTAGTCATTGAATCGATATATTTGGTATTTTCTATTATTACTGGAGTATTTGTTTTATCTGATTTTAATATTAAGTAGTCGTTGTTTTCTAGTTTTTCTCTGAGTTTTATAATTTCTTTTTTATTAATATATTGTTCCGTTTTTTTGTTTTTTTCCGTTTTTATTAGGTTAATTTTATTATTAATATTATTTCTTATGTGTTCAGTATTTTGGTGGGTAATTTTGTGGATGTTAGATTCTAGTCTCTGTTCGACTCTCGTGGAGTGCGGATGTTTGTGAGTGGAGCAGATAAGAGAAGGAAGAGATAAGGCTTGTGCTATATGTTTGGACTGGCTTTATTGCAGCTAAGTTTAGATAATAGGTCTAATAATGCAAACTTTATTCGTTGAGTAATGTTATAGACGCATATTGTTCTGCATTAAATTCTGGCGAGCAAATATAAGTTAATTTATAAGTTTTATTTAAAATTAATGAACAATCTTGGACAAATTATGTTTAGTAATCATTTTATATGACCGGACATAGTGCTGATAAAGCACAAACATTTTATTCTGTGACACGGCTAGTAACCGTATATATGCTAGCCTTAGTAATAAGATCCTTATGAATAATTTTCAAGCGCAGCAACGAATGACGGCGACTCAGCCAATCAGTCAAGACCCGACAATGCTTGTGCAGAATACATCTATGACGCAGACACTTGTGCCGATGAATCAATCAATCGGCCCACATATGTCCCCAGAACAACAGCTCCACGCTCTTCAAGAGCAAGTTAACTTCCTAGTGAGCCAAGTGAAAACACTAGAGAATCAATTAATGCAGGCTAATAATGTAATTGCAACACTGCAAGGGGAAAATCAAAATAAAGACTTCAGCCTACGCGCTGTAAGTACCCAACTAAGTGTGGAACGTAATCCAGCCCAGGTTAAAGAACGCTCCGGGCCCTACTCTCCCTTTAAGTATCCTACATGGGATGAAGAAGAGGAAATGGTAGAAGGAGAAACAGAGTGGATACTTAACGAAAACAGAAAAAGAACCAAATCTGCCACCCCAAAGAAAAATTACAATAATAAAGACCAAACCCAACAGAAAAAAACCACCAAAGCAGTTAAACCACCACCAGTGATCATCTGCACTGACAGCATATCCTTACTGAACAAAGCCTTATATGGCATCAACCATAAACTTATGTGCATGAGTGACAATAAAGTGAAAATAAATGTTGATAACAGTGATGACTATAGAAAAGTGACAGAGATAATGAAACTGAAAGGATTTGAATGGTACTCTTTCGAAAATAAGCAAGAAAGGTGCATTAAAGTGATGGCGAGAAACCTACATGTCTCAACAAGTGAAAACGGTATCAAAAGTGATCTCTTGGATCAAGGATTTGAAATCTGTGATGTTAAGCAAAAATTTAGGGTCACTAGAGATGAAGAAGGTGAGAAGCAATATAAAAAACTTCCTCTCTTCATGCTAACTTTTAGTCCCAGAACTGAAATGAAAAGGATTTATGAAATCAGATACATCTGTAACATGAAGATCTCAATTGAAGCGTTGAGATTAAATAAAATGATTCCTCAGTGCAAGAGATGCCAAGGGTTCGGGCACACACAAAACTTCTGTAACAAAACTCACAGATGTGTTAAATGTGCAGGCAAGCACCCTACTATAGATTGTACGAAACCTAGAAATGTAGAAGCCAAATGTGCTAACTGTGGAAGTAACCACCCGGCCAACTACAGGGGATGTGAAGTACCAATCAAACTCCAACAAATGCGTGAAAAGCTCATCAAAAAACCAGTACACACTGAAACAGCAGGAAACGCGGCAAGGAAACAGAAACTGACAGACCCAAGAACTGCCAAAAACCTGACTTATGCCCAAGCACTGAGCAGCAACAGACAAAGTACAAATGAGCAAAACATCACTACTAATCAAAACACCAACAGCAATGAGGTGCTGAGTATGATGAAAAGCATGATGCAGAAGTTTGAGACCTTAGAGAGATCAAACAGAACGCTATCAAACAAATTAAATGCCCTCGGGAGTAAGATTACATCCAATAAAAACAAATCCAAAAAATAAGTATGGATCATACAAACATACGTATTGGTACCTGGAATGCAAACGGCATTCTAAACAGCAAAGAAGAATTCTCACTCTACCTTTATGAAAATAAAATTGACATCTGTTTCATCTCAGAGACTCATCTCTCTAACCAACAATACATTAAAATAAATGGATATAATACCCACCATACCACTCACCCAGACAATCGGGCACATGGAGGAAGTGCAATCTTCATCAAAAACAACCTGGAGTACAATGAGGATCTCAACATTCGAAAAGAGGAAGCTCAGCTGACTGTGTTAAGCATTTCGTCAATGAAACAAAACTTCAAAGTGGGAGCAGTCTACTTCCCCCCCGAAACATAACCTAAAAGAAGACGATTACACAATGATAATCCGACATCTAGGAGAGAGATTCGTCCTTGGAGGCGATTTTAACGCCAAACATTCCCTATGGGGTTCCCGATTGGATAATACAAAAGGGAGAGAACTTAAAAATGCAATAGAAAAAACTGGATGTAAAGTACATTCAACTGGGAAACCGACCTACTGGCCTACAGACAGAAACAAGACCCCAGACGTTCTGGATTTTTTCATAACCAGAAAATTTGCGGCAAATTTCATTACCTTGGAGGACAGCTATGACTTGGACTCGGATCACTCATCGATCATCATGACATTGAGCGAAACTATCATCAAAAAGCCAGCGAAACCGACTTTATGCAATAAAACTACGGATTGGGAAAGTTTTAAATTACAACTAGATCAGGGAATTACCCTCGACATTGACCTGTCTACTGGGGATCATCTTGACGAGGCGGTGACAAAATTTACCAGTCTTATTCAACAAGCAGTGTGGGATAACACTAGAACAATTACTCATAAAACACCTGGATACAACTACCCTATGGAAGTAAGAAACCTAGTAAAGAACAAAAGAAGAACCAGGCAAAAATGGCAGCGTACAAGAGATCCCGTCGTTAAAAATCATCTCAATAGAGAATCCCAACAAATCAAAAGATTGATCCACCAACTGAGAGAAGACTCTGCAAACTCCTTCCTCGAGAATCTGTCTGCAGACAAAAACACTAACTATTCCCTCTGGAAAACAACGAGAAGACTGAAAAGGAAAATCCATCATGTACCACCCATCCTGAAAGAGAACAATGAATGGGCAAGATCGGACCAAGAAAAAGCTAACACGTTTGGAGATCATCTTGAAAACATCTTCAAGCCGAATGAAGCCACGAATGAAGAAGAACTTCACCTAAACACTAATAATCAGTCTAAAATTATTAAAAAAGTGACATTAAAAGAGCTTAAACGAGAACTAAAATACAACTTGAACCCGAAGAAAGCACCAGGATACGATTTAATCACAGGACTAGTGCTGAAAAAACTGACAACAAAAGGACTAAAAATGTTTTTATTATTAATTAATGCGTCCCTTAGACTTATGCACGTCCCTGCAACATGGAAAGTGGCGGAGATGATCATGATCCTGAAACCCGGCAAAACAGCAACAGAGGTCAAGTCGTACAGGCCGATATCACTTCTACCCATAATGTCAAAACTCTTTGAAAAGCTGCTTCTCAACAGGCTTAAACCTATCATCGTGGAAAAGAACTTACTGCCCGACCATCAATTTGGATTCAGGCGAGGACACTCTACGGTGGAACAGGTGCATCGACTAATTGACATCATTGAAAAAGCACTGGAAGGTGAGGAGGTCTGCTCGATTGTCTTCCTGGATGTTTCACAAGCCTTCGATAAAGTTTGGCATGAAGGCTTGATTCACAAACTCAACATGTTTCTGCCAGCCCAGTTTGTGAATCTACTGAAATCGTACATATCGAACAGACTGTTTCGAGTAAACCACGAATCTACGTATTCTGACTTCAAGGAAATACAAGCTGGAGTCCCACAAGGCAGCGTATTGGGACCAATCCTGTACTTGCTGTACACCAGTGATCTTCCGCAAACAGCCAACGTCATCACGGCCACTTTCGCAGACGACACAGCAAACGCAGCGACAGCGAAAACCGTTCAAGAATCGACAACACGCTTACAAAGATCAAACGATTCAGTTGAGGCTTGGACCAAGAAATGGCGCATCAAACTCAACGACCAGAAGGCAGTCCATGTGAACTTTACAAACAAGAGGATCCCAAACCCTCAGAGGCTCGAAATGAATGGAAGTGTTATCCCATATCATGATTCAGCTAAATATCTCGGCATGAATCTTGATGCAAAAGCCAAATGGGTCGAGCATGTCAAAATAAAACTCACAGAACTCCAGACTCGCTACAGGCAAATGTATTGGCTACTCGGTCGAAATTCACGGGTATCAATATACAACAAGCTATTGGTATATAACCAAATCCTCAAACCGGTTTGGACGTATGGTATACAGCTTTGGGGCTGTGCCAGCAAATGTCACATACAAGGGATACAACGCTTCCAGAACAAAGTACTAAGAAACATCGCCAACGCTCCTTGGTATGTGCGTAACAGTGACTTGCATTGCGATCTAGGTGTACCCATGGTCGAGGAAGTCATAAAACAGAACGCCATTAAACACGTAAATCGGCTCACTCAACACGAAAATCCTGAGGCACTGAGACTTCTCGACAACAACCACCTGACAAGACGACTCAAAAGGACAAAACCATTTGAACTCGTTGAACGGCAAGAGTGACAACAATACTCTTCCTCACGCCGGTTGGCTTCCAACATCAAACAAGATACAATAGAAATCAATGGATTCTTTGTAATAAAAGCTAAAATATAATTATCAAATGTAAATTAATGGTTGGTCAGAAATGACCAGTTTTAATAAAAAAAAAAAAAAAAAAAAAAAAAAAAAAAAAAAAAAAAAAAAAAAAAAAAAATGTTAGATTCTGTGTCAACTATTAGGTTTTTTATTATTTGTTTTTTGTTGAAGTTAGGTAGGTTATATTTGAAGGAATTTGTTATTATTATTTTTTCTTTTTCAGTAAATTGTGTTTTAGTTAAGTTTACGAATTTATTATTGTTAGAGGTGTGGGTTGGTTCTAGGCTATTTTTTAGGTTATGTTGTTGTTTTGATGTGTGGATTGGTTCTAGGCTATTTTTTAGGTTAAGTTGTTTTGATAAATTTTCGATTTTTTTGTTTTGTCTGTTAATAGTGTTTGTTTTATGTTTTATTATAATTTGTTGTGTTTTTTCGTGAATACACAATATCTCACTATGGACAAGATATGTAGACGATATACTTGTAATATACCAACCTACCATTCACAACGAACACGTCATAATATTAAACAAACTAAATACATACAACGAAAACATACAATTCACCGTTGAAACAGAAACAAATAGAACAATCAACTTCCTCGACATTACTTTAAATATAAATGATAATAAAATAGAAACTACAGTATACAGGAAACCTACTTCCAACAACACCACAATACACTACAAATCTAACCACCCCTGGACACACAAAATTAACACTTACAGTAACATGATAAATAAAGCAATAAAATACACACAGGATAACAAACAAAAATTAAATGAAGAATTAGATAACATTGCAAAAATAGCAATAGAAAATGGATACAACAAACACATTATAAAAAATATATACAATAAATTCACAAAAAAACCTAACCTCAACACAACACTACAACCGGAACACGAAAATAATAAAAATAAAAAAATCTACTTAAAATATAAATACACCAATAACAAAATAGAAAAAATAACAAATATATACAACAAAGAATACTACACTCCAACTTACAAACCAAACAACAAAATAATAAAATATCTTAATAACACAAACCACATAACAAATTCAGAAAAACATAACCTATCAGGAATTTACAAAATCACATGCAACAACTGTAACGCTTTTTACATAGGAAAAACAACCAGAACATTTAAAATAAGATTTGAAGAACATTATAGAGCATTCAAAAACAAAAATTCTAAAGTATCAAATGTTGCAGCACACCTAATATCCCATAAATACGAAATAACAAATTACGAAAATAACCTAACCATACTGGAAATAAATAACAACCCAATAGAACTAAACTCACTAGAAAAATACCACATTTATAAAAACATACACAACTTAATGAATCTACAAACAACATATACAGAAGACATACTATACAGAAATATCATACACACAGATCAAGAAAAAGTGCGCGTAACGTCAACAAACACCGGCTTCACGGACGTAGCATCCACAGCAGAGAAAAATCAGTGATTCGACAATGGTCAACGACCGAAAGGTGCCTCATCACTCAAGGTAAAATTATTGCACTTAATGGTGGATAAAATTACTCACATAGTAATATATTAACTTCATAAAGTCAGTGCAACGGAAAAACAATGGATAATGTTAAATATCAAGAATATATATATATATATATATATATAAAGTTAATATATTACTATTGTAAGTAATTTTATCCACCATTAAGTGCAATAATTTTACCTTGAGTGATGAGGCACCTTTCGGTCAATTGACCATTGTCGAATCACTGATGTTTTTCTGTTGTAGATGTTCGGTCTGTGAAGTTGGTGTTAGTTGACGTTACGCGCACTTTTTCTTGATCTGTGTGTATGATATTTCTATATAGTATGTCTTCTGTATATGTTGTTTGTAGATTCATTAAATTGTTGTGTATGTTTTTATAAATGTGGTATTTTTCTAGTGAGTTTAGTTCTATTGGGTTGTTATTTATTTCAAGTATGTTTAGGTTATTTTCGTAATTTGTTATTTCGTGTTTATGGGATATTAGGTGTGCTGCAACATTTGATACTTTAGAATTTTTGTTTTTGAATGCTCTATAATGTTCTTCAAATCTTATTTTAAATGTTCTGGTTGTTTTTCCTATGTAAAAAGCGTTACAGTTGTTGCATGTGATTTTGTAAATTCCTGATAGGTTATGTTTTTCTGAATTTGTCAGAAAAATGAAAAAATCTACCTAAAATATAAATACACCAATAACAAAATAGAAAAAATAACAAATATATACAACAAAGAATACTACACTCCAACTTACAAACCAAACAACAAAATAATAAAATATCTTAATAACACAAACCACAAAACAAATTCAGAAAAACATAACCTATCAGGAATTTACAAAATCACATGCAACAACTGTAACGCTTTTTACATAGGAAAAACAACCAAAACATTTAAAATAAGATTTGAAGAACATTATAGAGCATTCAAAAACAAAAATTCTAAAGTATCAAATGTTGCAGCACACCTAATATCCCATAAACACGAAATAACAAATTACGAAAATAACCTAACCATACTTGAAATAAATAACAACCCAATAGAACTAAACTCACTAGAAAAATACCACATTTATAAAAACATACACAACAATTTAATGAATCTACAAACAACATATACAGAAGACATACTATATAGAAATATCATACACACAGATCAAGAAAAAGTGCGCGTAACGTCAACAAACACCAACTTCACAGGCCGAACATCTACAACAGAAAAACATCAGTGATTCGACAATGGTTAATTGACCGAAAGGTGCCTCATCACTCAAGGTAAAATTATTGCACTTAATGGTGGATAAAATTACTTACAATAGTAATATATTAACTTCATAAAGTCAGTGCAACGGAAAAACAATGGATAACGTTAAATATCAAGAATTTATATATATATATATATATATATATAATTATATACATCTTAATATTTTACGTTGTCCATTATTTTTCCGTTGCACTGACTTCATGAAATTGATATTACTATTGTAAAGGGGTGGTAAAGTATTTACAATAGTAATGTATCAATTTCATATATATATATGGATAATATATAAATGGATAATATTAAATATATATATATATATATATTTATTTATTAATAGTTATATATTTTTTAATTTTTAGGATGCAATAGACAGGTTATTCAGTAGTTACTCTCGGAGCTAAGCTGCGGCGTCGTTCTCCTTGTGCAGGCACGGCCGCCGCTGCGACTTGAGAGTCCCAAAATCTGTACATCCGATAGTAGACACACACAGGGGGTTTCACATTTCACCCACCCCATGTTCCCATTTTGTGTGGGGGTTCTATAACGTTATTTTGTTTTACCGCCTAGTATAGTCTAATTCGATAGGAAGTAATTGTAGTTGCAGCTGTTGCAGCGAGATAGCGACAGCTGACCGATAGTAACACCGCCGTATGTGTAAAGTTTGATATTTCCGGTATAGTTTAATATGAAATAAGATATTCATTGAGAGAGACTGAGACTAGCGAGTCGAGAGAGAACACATCTTCCTGGGAACCGACGGACTGCATCCCGAGGGAACAGGTGAGAGGTAAAACTTAGTCATTGTTTCGACTCATAACAGGTAAACGTTTTATTTAATGATAATTTTTATATTTGTTAATAATTCGTACGTTTATTTGAACGCACTGTCTACGGCCCCTAGAGGATTTTATGTCATTTATTTGTGCTAATTAAAATTAATATAGATGATTTGCAGTTTTATTAAATCCTCCAACGGCAGTGACGTTTGAACGTAATTAACAGTTTGGCTGGTCGAATAGTGAAATCTGTAATTTGTTGTTACTTTGCAAGTGTTTTAAATGAGTGACTAAGCCGCATGGTATTAAAATTCTATGTTTCAAGGACCAATATTTAGATTCATAGTATGTATAATACTTAAAAGATTGAAACAATCTTGTGAGAGGATATCTCATATCTATACCACAATTTAATTAATTGCATAATTGTTCTAATTTGTTAACTTCCTAGTCAACGAGATAAAATATATTAACATGAGTGCAATTAGATGGAATTCATAACTAATTCAATTCTTCATTTGTATAATATTTAAAATGCTTTTTTCTTTGAAACATACCTGTTATTAATTCAATGAGGTTAATTCTAAATTATGTGTCATTTAACTGGAATATTTAATATTATAAATAGTGCTACACCATCCTTTAGATAGAAATAATTCAGTAGTTTATTTCAAAGGTAAATGTTAAAAGAGTGTTCATAAAATATTACTTACTAGCTAACGCCCGCCCTTGGGTGTTGAGCCATTTGGTGGTGCGCTGATCAGTACAATTGAGAGAGCCTTTGTTCGTTTTCCTCTTTATCTGGTTAGGTGTGGTCCAAGGAAGGGCATGTGAGGAGATGATCTGCATTCATGGTTCCATTTCCACACAACATACAATCTGGCGATAGGAGGACATGAATTCTGTGGAGGTGTGCTGCCAGGTATTCGTGGTCAGTAGCCAGGCAGAATAATGCTACACCTGTGCGGCGGGTGAGGCTACGGTTTATTGGTTCTTCAGTGACAATTATAGCTTAACTTCTGTTGTGAGTGGCCCTGATAAGGTTTTCTCTCATGCTGTGATTTAGAGTTGAGTTTATTTGGATCTTCATTGACTGAAAAGATGTTGAGGTAAGTGGTTGTGGTAAAGCAGCACCTTGTTTGGCAAGAGTGTCAGCTTTCTCGTTTCCTTCTATATTGACATGGCTTGGCACACATTGAATATTTGCCAACCTTTTTCTTGCAGGGAGTCTAGTTGTTTTCTGCAGAAGAGTGTTTGGCAGCATTCTATTTATCTGCAGCTAGTGACGCCTTGTATTGGGGCCATGGAGTTCACAAGAAATAGTCTTAGAGGCCTCTTTGATTTTTGAGAGTTCAGTGGATGCTGCGAAGATAGCTTCAGCTTCTCCATCATAATTACTTTTGAGAAGTGCCAATGGCCACAGCATAAAATCTCATTTAAGACTAATTTATTAATACAGACTAGTTTCGCTGATGATATTTCCTTCATTTATTGCTGAAGCTACTCTGTATTAATAAACGTTCAGTGAGATATCCAGTTCACTCTTTTAATATTTACCTTTGATGAATTGTTCTCACTAGGTAAGTTTTATTTAATTATAGACTTTATTACAAATTACAACTATCTAATGTCTTAAGAGTTTAAATAGATTTTGATTTAAATTAAGCTATTAATTTTTGTCTTAATCTTGTAGAATTGAAAGGGAATAAATAACTATGCATAGAATTATACAAAAACTCGACAAACCCTTAAATCAATTATACAAAAAAGCGACAATCATAACCTAAACTTCTTAAAAGCAGACAAAGGTAATTCCATCGTAATAATGCACCAACAAGACATCGACAGGAAAGTAAACAACTTCATAACTGAAAACAAAATAACCGAACTCCGATCAGACCCCACACCAAAATTTAAAACACAAATTAAAAATCTTATAAATAAATGTACTGAAATCATGAAAACAGAACAAAAGAAATATTACAAACAAATAAAACCTCAAGCCCCCACATTAAGCGCTTTACCTAAAATCCACAAAAAAACACACCCATCCGTCCATTAATCAATGACACACATGCACCATCACATAAACTAGCCAAATATATAGATAAACTTATCAGAGACATCATAAACTTTCACAATCACACATCCGTATACAATAATATAGACCTTATTCACAAAATTAAAAACATCCACATACCACACAACTTTACCATTGCTTCATTTGACATAAAAAACTTATACACTAATGTACCAATAGAACAAATACTCCAAATAATGCAAAACATGCTCACAGCAAACAACACTCCACATAAACTCACACAAGAAATCATAACACTCACCAAACTCATCACATCACAAAACTACTTCACATACCAACACAAATTCTACACACAGAAAGACGGCTTCCCTATGGGTTACACCATCTCAGGCATCCTAGCAGAAATATTCCTACATCACATTGAACAACAATACATTCTACACAACAACAATCATACACAAAAAATAATTATTACCATAGATATGTAGATGACATTTTAATATTAAATGACAAATCAAACAATTACACAATTACATTAATACCATACACCAAAAACTTATATTTACCCTTGAATTAAAAGAAAACAATAAAATAAACTTTCTAGACCTTACCATCTCCAAACACAATTTCAAAACATACAGAAAACCAAGAACTACCGATAATGTCATACATAATACATCTAATCACCCCACGCAACACAAACACGCTGCATTTAATCATATGTTACATCAATCAATATACCTATGTTACAGAAAGACTACGATGAAGAACTCAATACAATAAAATACATCGCTCAACAAAACGGCTACCAACATACACTCATAGACAACATACTCAGGAAAATTAAACATAAACATAATCAAACGGCCACACAGATAAACCACACAAAAACAACAAATACATATCTCTTACCTACCACAACAAAAACACACACAAAATAGCTTCCACATTCAAAAAACTTCATTACCAAATAACTTACAAAACAACAAACACTTTAAGACAGTACATACAACCTTTTCAAAAACAGACGAAATACAAACTATCCGGTATTTACAAATTAACATGTAATGATTGTCCTAGCTATTACACCTGCCAAACCGGTAGGTCATTCTATACACGCTTCGAAGAATACATTACCCAAATAAACCAAACAAACCCACAATCCAGCTATGCAAAATACCTAAAAAACACACACCACACACACGCAGACATACATACTAATTTAAACAATCTCCAGATATTAAAACAAAGTAAAAAACTAACAACTTAAGAAAAATACTGGATATATAAACACTACACAACAGATAAAGAAAATATTAAATGATCACACACATTTTGAAGCCAACCTTTTCCATTACATGACACACAACCAGAATAACCCACTCTATCCACAGTCATAAATCCATCCTGTTACAGCCTTTGTACCTAACACGATGCCGCCAGTAGAGGGTTAGCTTTGTAAAAGAAACGAATGTTTTGAAACGCGTCAGCAAGTAAGCCATTACGTATTAACTTAGTTAAGTACCTTTTAATTATTGTAATATACAACTTATCTGTAAGTTGAATGTGAATTTCTTCCTTAGAAATAAAACACATTGTCCAAAATAGACTTACTCAGATGGCTTTGTTTAAATTTAGTAATTTCTCATTAGATTTTGCCAGGCAATTATATAAGGAGTACTATGATATAAATTGATATAAAAAACTACAAAATGAATTTTATCTATATTAGATAGATTCAACATTTATTTTTAAAAAAATAATCAAAATAAAATTTTACTGAATTTTCATCCTGCATTTTTCTATATATTTAGTTATATAAGTAGAATTTGTATATAAGTAAAATTTTACTGCTATTTCTTAAGGTTTAAACATTTTAAAATATAAATAGTAATAGCAATGTTTCATGTTATACAATATGTCTATACTCTTTGTCGTAGTGCTTCTGTGTTGGGAATGCTATGGGCAGTAACTAGTCAAGACACAGATGCTATGACAGCCATGTTATTAAATAGTTGGCTGCCAGGTGAACCTATTGATCTCTCAGACTTCCGAAAACCAGGAGAAATAGCTGTTGGAACACATGAACCAGAATTGTTGCGAGTAATGAAACCTAGTAGAAGTGTTGCATACTCTTACGCCAATGCAGCAGCTCTTGTATCTCGTGGAATTCCAATTAAAATGAGCGTTGATCCAAAACAATTGCCAATTACATGACTGTTTACAAACTAAAAACAAAAGTGAAACTTGAAACAGGTAACACCTGTAACCAAATGGCTAAAGTTTAATTTCAACTGTCTTCATTGTTAAAAATAAGAGTCTTGTAAAGTTATAAATATTCCAATAATGATACATATAAAATATTTTAATACCTTTTATATAATGCAAACATGTTTTAGCATTTTAATTTCATTTGGTAAAAAGTAATATAGGGACAAATAGTACAAAAAAACTCTAAGAAAATATAACATACTGTGATAATAATCAGTGTGAACGAACATATATAATATTGTTATGGTAATTCTGTTTTGTTTTTTATGTATATGAAGATATGTAATTGTAATATTTTGTGTATTTTTATGCTGTAAAAAATATGTATAAATTTCTACCTTAATTTTACCCTATTTGTTCTTTTCCTTATAGCTTGAATTTGGAGGTTAGAAACAACATTGTGCAAATATAAAATCTTTTTATAAAGTTACGATGCTAGAAGCTGAAGCTGTGTAATCAGTAATTTGGGGGAACATTTTTCATATTACTTTTAAAAACTAATGAAAATTTTGTTAAAAAAAATTGAAGACACACAAACACACTATTTTTTTATTACTACCTAGACTATGTACTACTATTCTACTATTTTTATTTTGTAATAAAAGTGTAACAAAAACATTTATATTCAAATAGACAAAGATTTTGGATTTTGGAAATAAATCGATATGTCAATTTTATGAAAAGTAAATCAAATTGTATATTTTTTTTAAAGCAGTCTCAATTAGATTTTTACATTTTTTAAATATGAAGTTAATCACAATAAAACATTCTTTAAACACAGGTAGTGTATAATATACAATAGAGTAGACTGAGAATAGGCTTCTATACA
Organism: Prosapia bicincta; assembly: GCA_036971475.1. NCBI lineage: Eukaryota > Metazoa > Arthropoda > Insecta > Hemiptera > Cercopidae > Prosapia > Prosapia bicincta. Next base: position 39,653,317 of record JBAIZL010000001.1, read on the forward strand.
GCTCATTTATTTAATTTTTGATTGAAAACACCCAAAAATATAGTTTACTAGAAATGCAGGGCTTATCCTCCACCTCCACCAAGTTCTTCTTCGTACTGTTTTCGGAAGCAGTCACCTACAGGGAAGAAATCCCAACAACGCTGCTGGTACATGTTCCAGACATATGTTTCCTGACCCGTGTATTCAGTATCTGGTTTGTTGATCAGATGCATCAGGAAAAACCTGCAGGAAATAAAAAATACTTTTTATCTCAACTCTGGAGTATAATATACCTTTCGTCAATTTAATTGGAAAGTACTGGAGGTAACAAGCACAGAAGAGCTCAGTTTTAGGGGGGTGGTGGTGATAGAAACACTTATCTCTTCAGTGGACTTCAAATCGTATACCGAGGAAGTTGTGACACCACTAATTCCCTTACCAGATACCAACAAAAATGTAAGCCTGTCATTTGAGATGTATTAGTATTTGTAGAAAATATCCCTCATATCATTTTGACGGATATTAGTAACAAACATGTTTGTATTCTAACATGGACTTCCAGTATAACTAATATATGTACAATAGTTGAGACCAACTTAGTATGGGCTAGTTAACTACTCATATTTTAGGTAAAAATAAAACCAGTTTGTGCAAATAATTTTTTTTAGAGAAGTAGGTTGATTTAGCAGAATTTTTGCTAAGGATTTTTCAACCCTTGATTTAGCAGAATTCTTGCAAAATAAAATATGGACAATGACTCTGTGAAAATGGTGAATCTACACTTGAGAATCAGATTGATAATAATTTGGCCGAAACTCTATCATGTGTTCAAATTCTTCAAGAAACTAATAACCACCAGAGATAAAAAATGAAAAAGTGTCATCTCTAAGTAAATGTGTGAAGTGATTGACAATTTTGTAAACAATTGTTGATTTTACTCTTTCTTTCAAACTAGAAGCAGAACCATCTCATCTAAATCCTATTTTACAAAGAAGGATTACACAGGTTGAAAACTCATCCGATCTCAGTCAGTAATCAAACCAGAAGGACTGGAAATGTCCAGCAAACATTGTTCAAGTGGGAAACGAGAATTTCACTATCACAAATTGTTTTATACTAACAAATCAAAAAAGGTACAGGCAACTATTTCAACAATAAGCACTCTAAAAAACCCTGCGAAGAAGAAATAAATGGATAGCAGAGATTTTAGTTTTGTTAGCAGCTATAAAAGATAATCTCAATTCTGATATTCTCCTTAAAAAATATTTTTGTAATTTATTCAAACGGAAAACCTGAAATAATCATGTATTAAAACATCAAGGCAAAAATAGATTCAACAGATCAGATTTGTAACAATATGAGTTGTTCCACAAAAAAAAGAAAGAGATATAGTCTCCTTGGCTGCCTAAAAGACAGGAATTAGTAACAAGTGCTAAGATTGAGATATTAGTAGCATATGGTTAAATACAATTAGTTTATCTGTTCTACTCACTGTTATTATATTTAAGGTTGACGTATATTAATGATCGGAAATAATAGACAAAACACAGAACCTGTATCATTAACTACAATACATTTATTATTAATTGGATTTCCAATTCAATTATCAGTACCGTACATTATGGTTATCTAATTAAATAATGTCAATAATCGTAATTACCAGACGTATCATTAACCACAATACTTATTATTAATTAGACCTCCAATTCAATTCTCAGTACCGTACATTATGGTTATCTAATTAAATAATGTCAATTCAATCATCGTAATTACCAGACGTATCATTAACCACAATACTTATTATTAATTAGACTTCCAATTCAATTCTCAGCACCGTACATTATGGTTATCTAATTAAATAATGTCAATTCAATCATCGTAATTACAAGACGTATCATTAACCACAATACTTATTATTAATTAGACTTCCAATCCCAACACACACGGTTTCATATTTCAATCTATCTTTTCTTTACAACAAAACAAAATAATACATAGAAATTAAAAAAAAATACAATAATAAAAATAACAGCTCATCTCCACAGAAATTAAAAATAGTTCATTGAGAGTTGGTTTGGGAGGATATTCACTACAATACTACATCTAGGTATTATTTTAAGAACCATTATTTTGATGTTTATCCACTACATAATCTAAAGCATGAGTTCAAATGTCTGTAAACAACTATGGAGCAGTTAAAAGAAACAAGTTTTCATATACATAAGGAACTATTCATCAACATATTAATGAAGGAAATAAAACATTTCCATAAAGGTAAACCAAACGATTTTAAGTATGAAAAAATGTGCTCTATTTAGAATAGGCCGGATTGTTTGCCTCAGGTACAGACAATAAATGCATACTTGTATTATGCCACCTTGAAGAAACTGATTCACAAGATTTAAAACAAAATGTTCTAATATTACTTCATGGTAATCCTCTGGCTGAAAATATTTCATGGGGAAAAATTGCATTGAATTGATTATATTTGAATGCAACACTTCTGTACATTGTGATTAAGTATCACCGAACGTAATGGACTACTAAATTCAAGATACTTAGTGTATCATAAAATAAGGTGTGATTTGAATTTTAATTATGTTTAAAAAGTTATATTAATTTTAACATTGATGTACACAATTTTAATTCTGATTGTTTTCTGTCAAAATATATAGTCTAATTGTAAAAGAAAAATTCTGTATTTATAGTAGAATAATTTTTTATGAATAAAATCAAGCTTTTTACTAATTTGCAATTAGGTTTAAAAACTATTAGATAAATTACATTTCATAAATCATCCAAATAAATTGTCATTAAACTGAAGTGTCTTCAAAGAATCCTTTCTCCAGGATAAACTAGCCCCAAAGGCTAATTAAAAGTAAAGTAGGTTTTTTGTGTGAAGTCCATAGATTCATCCACTGGGAGATCTAACAAGTGGAGTTGTAGGTTCTAAATTATTGATCAGGCCCACTTGTTTTAAATTTTTATTCAAGTGGGTAGCTTACACAAGTGCTGAATTGAACAGCTATCACAGAATGCTCTTAGTCATAGGTAAGGTTTTTCTCTGTATTCTCTCATTAGTTGATCCCTTATCAAAAGTAAACATCTACATATATGTATGAATCCTGATAATGTCTCATCTAATAAATGAAGACGAGAAGTACAGAAAACATCCTGGCCATGAAATGAATGGACATGAGGAAATATTTAATTAATTGTGATTTTGAGCAACTGTTGAATATGAATTAACTAAATACAATAAATAAAATCTCAATAACCACATTAAAATTAATTTATTCATAACAATCCCAATAGCTGATGTACATTTTAGTTACAAGTTTACTATCTTCAGAAGTAATACACAACACAACCTCTAACCACAAATATGAGTATGTATTGTCATATCTCTGAGGATGGTTACTTTGTAACCAAAATGCACATAAGATTAGAATAAAAATATTTGTGATTAGAGGTTGTGTGTATTATTTATTAATAATAAACCACAGTAATTTATTCCAAGCAGTTCGTGATTTTTAGAAGTATTGGCTCTTCTGAAGAAAGTAAACCTTTAACCGAAATGGCATTGCATTTATTATTGCAAATATTTTTCCAATGTACTTATACTTTAATAATTCGCTAGAGCTGAAAAACTTAATTCTTACCTGCTTTTAACAAAATGATAATTTTAATTACTAATAATTTCAATATAAAATTTGAAACTATAATTTATAGGAAATTAATATATCTGTTGATGATGTTAGGCTTTTAAGTATCTATAAAATAATAAAATATCTCCTGAGGGATACTTACATGTAGTTGGCTAAATTATGTTCCTGTTGAACATGAGTATCAAACCCATGTGGTACTTTATCAAAATAGTCTTTTCCAATGCCACAAATGAAACAGTTTGACTCCATATCTTCTTTCACACTTTCTAATTGATCTCTCAGCTCACCAAAAGCGTCAATAATCAAACCTAAAGAAATTTGATTTTGTCTAAAAATTCAATAATTCATATAATGGCATGAATGACAAAATTGTATTATAAAGAGTTTCAAATCTGGTTTTTACATTTCTTTTTTCCTGTAATTTTCTATAATACTAAATTGTATTAATTTTGTTTATTTTACCTTATTTTCTTATTGTCTATGTAAATTGGTGTTTGTAATTTAATGCAATATATACTTTAAAAAACAGAGGGCTTGAAAATACTGGCAGAAGTGCAACTAGAAATAACATTTATTAATAAGACTCTTGCAAGTTGACTTAATAAATATAGACTAAACCATTACCAAGTGAGTGTAATAGCTAGCTAAAATGCATTAGGAAATAATGTTAAAAGTGTTATGATAAAGGGTTGATAAAATCAGTTGTTGTGTGAAACTGTGTTAAAACATAACTCAATGTATTATACAATATTCCTAAATAAATAGTAATTTACATTTGAAAATGATTTAAACATAGGCTTTAAGAGAAGATACTAACATAGTGTTATGTGTAGCTATAAAATATTTAAATCTTCTGGGCATTTTGCGAAGAAAGAAAATTGTGCTTGTGTATTCTGCATTAGGCTCATATAAAATGTATAGACATGTATTGAGGGGGAAATGGTCACTACAATTCTTAATCATCATGTTTACTAAATAATATCATGTTTTATTAAATAACTCCCATATAAAGTTTTTCTATTTGCTGTGGCATAAGAAGGTACACTTAACCCTTATTACACTTAAATTAAAAAAATCAAATAGAGTGGTGTATAGTGTCGACATTTTATAAACTGACACCTACATTGCATTTATCATATTCAGCCACCTATTAGCAAAAAGAAGAAAAATAGAGTCTGTACGTACACATTTGATGTGCAATCTCTAAACCCATAACACCTTATCACCCAAGCTTACTGTGTGTTATTTCTATAAACTTTTGACACTGCCGCTACAGGCGGAACACTCGTCATATTTATATAATTATGCTGGTAATAAAACTTATTTCATATTTAAACACTATTTATTACTTCACATCTTTCTTAAAACAAAACTCTAAACAAAGAACTGAGAAAAACTAAAACAATTACAAATCATCTGTTAATTTATATAATGTTCTTTTTCTTTTTTTTTCATAGAGGATTGTCATAGAGTATTATATTATTGCATTCACAACATACTCCCACCTTTTGAGTTATGGTTTAACTCAAAACATTAAAAAATAGTATATTGTTAAAAGATTAATCAACAAATTTTTGTGGAAGCTTAATTTGTCTGCCACTTCTTAAATATGTCACAATTTTATTTTCTTTTGTCACATTATCTTCTTCCAGGTGTAGTTCATGTTCATTGGTTTTTGTCACTTTTGGTTTAATCTTTTCTTTTAATTGTTCTTGGATGGTTTCTTCTTGCATTTCAAGAGGATATAGTCTTTGTATTGGTCTCAATAAACTTCCAAAAGCAGTCTTCAATTGCACTAATCTACACACTCCATCTCTACTAATGATAGTCTTTTCTATCAGTCCTATTGGCCAATCAATTCTTTTTTTATTTTCAACTTCAATCAGTACTAATTCTCCAACTTTCAACTGTCTGCCGTTTTTCTTACTTTTTAAAGCTAATTGTCCTAAATACTCAATCCTAAATCTTTTTCGCAATGCTTCTCTCAGGTGTTGTCGTTAACGTACTCTCTTGTTAAGACTTTTTGTATTTACATGGTCACAATCTGGAACTCCAATTTCTTTTAAGTCATGTAAAAACATATTTGGAGTAATAGCAGTTAGGTCTGAAGAAGTTTCAGATAAATATGTCAAAGGTCTAGAATTCATGATACTTTCACAATCACATAAGATTGTCTCCATTTCCTCATAATCCAATGACGTTTTGCCCAAGGTTTTGCGTAGCAACTGTTTCATGAGTCGGATGAGTCGCTCCCACCATCCGCCCCACCATGCAGCAGAGGGAGGGTTAAACCTCCAGTCAATTTGTTGGCATGAGCTATATTTTAAGATAGCATTCCAATCTAGAATTTTAAATGCCTTTTCTGTACCTGTGAAATTGGTACCATTGTCACTATATATTATTGATGGTCTTCCTCGCCTTGCAATAAATCTTCTAAGTGTATCTATAAATGCTTCGACAGAAAGAAACTTTACTAACTCCAAATGAACAGCACGGTATACTGCACAAGTGAATATGCAGATCCAAACTTTACTGCCATCTCGTAGAAACAAAGGTCCCGCAAAATCAATTCCAACCACTTCAAATACTGCGGCATCTCGTACTCTACTTTCAGGTAAGGGTGGAGTGATTGTTTCTACATTTTTTGAATTATGTCTCTGACAAGGAATACATTTTTTCAAAGTATTACTATTGTTTTTCTTCCTCTCAATATCCAATAGTTTTCTCTTAATAAACTTAAGAGACCTTGAACTCCCACATGACATGATCTCTTATGTATTGTAAGAATAAGAATATCTACAATGTCATGTTTTGATGGTAGAACAACAGGAAATTTAAAATTTTCCAAATCCTTTCTTTCTGTTAATTTTGTCTTTAGCCTTATAATACCATCAGCAGCCATAAATGGTGACAATGAAGCCAATTTAGGGTCCCTTATTCCTTCAAATGATTGCTGTTGAACAATTCTAATTATAAAATTGTTAGCTTCAATAATCTCCTTACATGACAAAACTTTACTCACACACTTTTCCTTCTTTGAGGGGTTACAATTATGAATAAATCTCAGCAACCATGCAAAAACACACACAATCTTATCAAAATCATTTGAAAAGTAATAAAACCAATCTTTTGGGTAATTATTACTTAAAAGTGAAGGTGTAGGTCCTTTCTTTTTTTCTAAAGAAATTAATTCTTCGTCAGGTTCAGGTTCATTTGATGGCCAGGTATCTTCAGGCAACTTCAACCATGACGGGCCCTCCCACCATCTGGAACTAATCAACCTGGAAACTGAACATCCTCTACTGGGCAAGTCTGCTGGATTCATAGTGCCGGGAATGTGCCGCCAAGATGTTCTGGAAGTGAGGCTGCAGATTTCTTCAACTCTATTTCTAACAAATACTCCCCAGTTTTCTTCTCTTTTAATCCAAGCTATTACTGTAGAAGAGTCACTCCAATAAAAAAATTTAATATTACATTCAAATTTGTTTTCATCTCTTAATTCTTGCACTACTGAAGAACCTAATCTAGCACCTATAGTAGCAGCCATTAGTTCAAGTCTGGGTATTGTCATCTTCTTTACAGGTGCTACACGTGACTTTGCCTGGATTAGCTGTAATTGAATACATGTACTAAGTTCAAAACGCATAAATACTGCTGTTGAGTACGCAAATTTGCTGGCATCACAAAATATGTGAACTGATACAGAAATGATTACGTCATCCACACCTTGTAGCCATCGTGGAATCTTCATCTCTTTTAATTGATCGAGTTCCTGAAACCATATATTGAATCGTTGTTTGATTTCTTCTGGTACTTCTTTGTCCCACCCACAATTATCTTTCCAGCATTCCTGCAATAATAACTTAGGGCATATGGAAATAGGACAAGTGAATCCAATAGGATCGAACAATCTGTGTGCAGTGGACAATATAACACGTTGTGTTACCAAGTTCTCTTCTAAATTTACTATTTTATGAAAACTCACAGAAATTGTGTCTTCTTTCTTGTCCCAGGTGAGACCTAGGACTGAAGCCTCTGTCTTGTCTTCCAGACCAGGTTCAGTATATTCCCATCCTCGCAGCTCAAACTTTCCCAAAGAAAATATTTGTATTGCTTCTGAAATGAACTGTTTCAAATCCCTTTCATTATTTACACCTGTAACACAGTTATCAACATAGAAACTTTTAAACAACTTTTCTATTGTACATTTAGAAAATTGATTGTCTTCAGCACACGGTACTAAATACTTCTGCAGGTGGTAGTTGATGACGGCATTGAGCAAAAATGGACTACTTGAGACTCCAAAAACAACTCTTCTATGTCGGAAAATCTTGAGTGATCCATCTGTGTTTTGCCACAGAAATCTTAGGAAATCTCTGTCCTCTTCATACAAACTTATTTGCAAAAACGCCTTTTTTATGTCAGCGATAACTCCTATTTTATAAAGTCGAAAACGTAAAAGCAAAGCTGGTATTATTTCAATTAAGTTAATACCTATTTCCAAACACTGATTAAGGGAATAGTAACCCTTTTCTTTAGACGAGGCATCAAAAACCGGTCTTACTGCAGTGGTGCTGTTTTCTTTTATCACTGGTCTATGAGGTAAATAGTGACCTTCATCCCATTTGCTTATTGGGATTTCCTCAATAACACCATCTTCCAGCCAATCTGAAAACACATTGTTATATACATTATATAAACTTTCATTTGTTAGCTTTTTCACTGAGTTTTCAAGCCTTTTTTTTGCAAGATTGAAATTTCTTGGAACTTCTGGGTGGTCTTCGGACCAAGGTAATTTGACTTCATAGCGTCCTTCTTCATTTACTCTCACAGTTTCCAAAAATTGTGTTTGAACAGAATGTTCAATTTCTTGTTTGCTTCTGGTCTGTAGTGGGTCTTTTATACCTAAAACATCCATTTCCCACAGCTTGCATATTGAATTACTTTGTACAAACATAGAAAGTGCTGTCATAGAACTAAATTCTTTACTTTCTTGAAATTTTCCTGTCAAAACCCATCCTAAATGAGTTTCAAGGGCTATAATACCACAATCTAGAACCTCTTTTCTTCCAGTTAGAAGTTTCCCATATATGTCAGCCCCAATTAATATCTCAATTGGACTGTCTGCATCCTGAAACAATTTAATACCTCTTTCCATCAGTTCATCAGTCCATCTTCCTGGTTTCAAGGCAGGAACATAAGTACAAATATTTATTTCACTAAGTGCCTTGAAATTACAAGAATATGTTTTATCTATACTTTGTAGTCTGACTTTGTAGCATGCATGATTGCGAGGCTTAGTGACCTCTCCTCCAAACAGGCCATGTAATAATGTTTCTTCACCACAAGTGTCATATTTCATTTTTTCAACAGTCGATTTCCTTATGTATGACCTCTGGGATCCACTGTCAAAAAGTAAACGCACATTGAGTTCTTTTGTGTCACTAACAGCCTTGACAACAAGAGTTTGCATGTAAACCTGATTGCCATTCACATTGGACAAGGAATTCTCAAAATTGGGCTCAGCTTCTTTTTCCTCGCATTTAGGTTTAATGTTAGACCTATTAAAATTATTCTGCAACTTTGAACACATAAGTGGTACATGTTTTCCATTACAAATAATACATTTAACAATAGCTCTGCAATGTTTACTTAAATGTCCTACTTTTGTACAAGAAAAGCAACACCTTTTGCTAGTAAGAATATTCTGCCTTTCTTCTAAAGACATGTCCCTAGCTTTAAAACAGTTTTCACTTAAATGACCACCGTCACAAAACACACACATCGATAACTTCGTCTTATCTGTGCTTACTGTAGACGTATTTGATTTTACATTTACAAGGCCAGCTGCTGTAACATTGCTGGTAGGCCTTCTTGTATTTTTAATATGCTTATCTTTACTTGCAAAGTCTCTTTTATATGAACTCGTAGGATTATCACCTGTTGATACTTTTGTTTTTTGTAAACCAAATCCCTGTTTAGCTAAGTTTATTCTTTCTTCTCCCTCCACTTCAATTTTCAAAAAATTCATTAGGCTATCTAGCCTACTTTTACTTTCTGACGCGGTCTCGTCCTGTTGAGAGTTAGGCCTACTTCTCTGCCAAGCTATTAATAAATCCTCCCTGAGACAAGATTCTACTAATGGGAAGAGCATAGCAGCGTACTTCTCCTTTGTTACACCTAAAGTTTCTAAACACCTTAGTTTTGACTCAATTTGATCATAAAGTGAGGAAATAGTAATTTTACTTTCACTGCTATTTAATGTTATTACAATTTTCAAGATTTCTCTTATGTAAAACTCTACTAACAGGTCATCTTTGGCAAAGCGAGATTTTAAATGTTCAATAGCCTGTTCATAACTACGTCCACATGGGGGAAAACTCTCGACAATTTCCCTAGCCTTAGTATTAGGGATAGTCGCTTGCAGGAGATACTGATACTTGTCATCAGAATCAATACAGGGGTCTTCATGGATTTTCTTAAATTGGCCCCAAAACGGCAACCAATCACTAATATCACCACCAAACTTTTTAAACTCAAGTGTGGGTAACTTAAATTTACGTTTTTCTACATTCACACTAGTATCTGTCTTAGGCCTAGCCTTGTCAATAGCCTGTTCAACTAAATACTCAACTATTTTAAACTTGCCTGAGTATTCATCGGCAGATTCTACCTCATTTTCTAAAACTTCAGTAGATGCATTTTCATTTAGTAAAACTTCAATAATTTCTCGGTCTAAGACCTCCAATTGATTATGTTTTTCACGTAATAGCTCTAAATTAGCTTTTAACAAAATCACATCATCTTCATTTTTTATGGATTCTAATAATGTATTGTGTAAACGTGAAAATCCAGTTCTAAACAATTTTCTTTTCTTTTTCAGAGCATCCATTATAAAATACTTACTAATGGATCATAGATTTTAACTGTAACCAAATTATTATCCTGTCACGGTCGCCATATGTTATTTCTATAAACTTTTGACACTGCCGCTACAGGCGGAACACTCGTCATATTTATATAATTATGCTGGTAATAAAACTTATTTCATATTTAAACACTATTTATTACTTCACATCTTTCTTAAAACAAAACTCTAAACAAAGAACTGAGAAAAACTAAAACAATTACAAATCATCTGTTAATTTATATAATGTTCTTTTTCTTTTTTTTTCATAGAGGATTGTCATAGAGTATTATATTATTGCATTCACAACACTGTGACTTCACTTTCATATACTGTGTATTCCATTATCTGATGTACAGATATTTGTTAAACTGTTGCTACAATTGTAAAACTTGTACATCTCACCCCATGTTATACACAGATGGAGGCTTTCAAATTTATCATACACAAAAGAAAATTTGAGTCTTTTTAGAGCTTTAAACAAATCAAAAATTCAGTAAACTAACTCTATAAATGTCAGATGTAATGTATTAATGGGTGATAATAGCTTCAAGTATAACATAAGATAATACATTCAGAGTATACCATAAAATATATTTCCCTATGAACAATATTTTAAAAAAATGAAAATTCAATAATTTATAAGATATTTTAAAAAATATTGGTTTTATTGTTACCTATGAATTGTTATTTATTTATAAAGATTCTATTTACAGAACTAAATGTTAGTCGCAAAATAAAGACAAATCATCTGCTTCTTGTAGTGCTTTAGGTTTATAATCTTGTTTATGTTGAGATGACTCAATCCCTAACTTTGGTTAAGTGTCATTAACATTGGGGAAATGTTACAACATTTTACTTTGAAAATAAGCACTTATATATTCTCAGAGTGGATATCACTAGTTAATTTCCTACTTAACACTTAAAAATGAAAATTTTAAAAGCTTTATTTGGTGAATAATATTTTTGAAATAGTTCTGTGAATAAATTACAACATTGTATACATTATTGTAAAGGTACTGGCTTTAGGTTATAATAGAATAACAAAATAATAGCTTTATATCTACAGCCCCTCTATGTCACATAATTCCATCTCAGTGCTGTTATCCTGTGTTGGATTCTATTTACTTTCTTATGTTATTATGTTAAAGTTAGAAATTATCTCTTTTTGGTTTTTATTAACTAAGATAACTGAGTTTATTTGCTTAATATCTTTCCTAACTTGTACCATTAGTTATGTTATTTGTTCCAGCCTGCAATATTATATTACCCAAATATTCAACTTCCCCGTCAGTTTTCTTAATTTCAATATTTATCATTAGGGTTCCTACTTAACCTTTTTGTGTACTCATACACTCTAATTTTAATAATTTATTTTAAATCCACTTCTTGTTTATTTTTTTCATTCAACTTTCTCAGCATATATCATCTTACCTTAAGTGACAATTGACTGTAAATGTGAGCTTATAAGTATTTCCATACTTCAGATGTTCTGAAGGAAGGCATACACACACACACCCACATATATACAGTAGAGTCTTGATAACTAGAGGTAGATGGTACCGAGACCCCCTCGGATTACACGGAGATACGTTGCTGTGCATTAAATAAAAATAGTAGAAGTTCTAATGAACCTTAATACTATAAATAAAAATGCACTAAATAAGTCCACAGAACTTTCTATGAACATTTCTTTGTAGCCAGCCCAGATTATTTCCATTGCATACCGTATTGATATAAAGATAACTTGGAAGCCCTATCGTTTCCTCTGCATACTGTATGGATATAAAGATTTTTTGAAAGCCTTACTGATTTCCTTTGCATACCGTATTGATGTAAACATATTTTGGAAGCCCGACTCATTTCCTTTGCATACTGTATGGCTGTAAATATTTCTTGGAAGTCCGGCTCATTATTTTCTTTCAAATAGATAGAATAGGATCTAATAGAAATAGGCTCGAATTTAATGGAAGCTCAAAATATTGGGATTCAAAATTTCAAGGCCCTACTGTATATATATATATATTTTATTTATTTAAAAAAAAAATTTTTTTTTTTATTTTTTTTTTTCAATACGTTCAATACGTGGACTCTTACCAAGGTAAGTCTGTCAGTCTCCTAGTCCAAAAAATCTATATATATATATATATTTATAGGTTAGTTTTGGTTGGTAAAGATTATTTAGATTTTTGAACTAGGAGACTGACAGACTTACCTTGGTAAGAGTCCACACTGTAGTCTTGAAATAGAAAGACATAAAAGCACTTAAACAATGATATATTTCAACCACACAGTGGTCTTTGTCAATCGAAATTCGATAATATATTCAGTGTTTGTAATGTTAGGGCAGCAAAATAAAAAAAAAAAAAAATAAAAAAAAAAAAAAATTAAAAAAAAATTAAAAAAAAAAAAAAAAAAAAATTAAATAAAAAAAAAAAATTTTAACAACATTGTAATTGATTTGGCATAACTATTTATTTGATCTAATTTGCACATATGTTAATTTTAATTGTTTAATATTCCTGATGATGTTGGTACTGTTAGCCAACGAAAAGCTTTGAATTGTAAATTCAAATATAATTCTTGTATTTGTATTTTGACTTTTGTTTTATATATATATATATATATATATATATATATATATATATATATATATATATATAACTCAGAATTAATTGTTATGAATTGCAACACATTTTTTAATTGTGTAGTGATGATAGCATAAGTGTAAATCTATTGCTTGGAGAGGGGTTTCATATTTATTCCAACCTTTATCTATCTCGACACATTCATGTTAACTCATAATGTTAAATATTTACATGAAGAATAATCAATATTTTACCTTCCCTGAGAATTTTTGAACTAAAATTGTATACATATTAATCAAACAAACCTTGAATGATAGCTAGTAGAATGACAATGACAAAGAAGAAAAATGTAATATCAAACATTATCCGGTAGACTTCATAGTCATCGCCATCTGGTGGTTCTATTTCATCTCCTATACCTCCACCAGCACGCACGCCTTTATACAGGTGGAATACAAAGCACTGAAAAATGTCAACAAATGAATATTGTCAGTAAATATAAACAGAAACACATTTACAAAAAACAGCAAGGTAAAAATCAGTGTTACGTCGTAAGTAAATAGTTATATTTTATTTCAATTTAAATAATGTAACAAACATATTTTATTTTTCAGAAATAAGTCATGAGATAATAGACACTAATATGTGACCAATAAAAACTCATATTTGTTTTGCCATATGACTGAGTACAGAAACTAAACTACTTTATTATTTTTTAATATACATATTATTTTCATAAAATACTAATACCGAATCAAAGGAATATTAAAAAGAAAAATATGTATTGGTAATTTGTGTGATTCTTTAACTTAAAGCAATAGGGCTACCAAAACATATCTGTATACTGTGCAAATTCAGTTCAGCAGATACATTCTTTATGGAATCTAAAGAGTTGAAGAAATGTTTTTTCAAATTTAGTGTAGAATTTTGTTCTGCTGTTTATACTTGGGTAAATTCTCTACACTAAATGACATTGGAAAAAAATATTGAAAATCAGGTGATAAATATTTTATAAAGAGCTGATAAGATTTAAAACCTATTGATGTTTATCTTAGTAAAATAACCAAAATTGAAAGAGTCTTGATTTAAAAAATTTATAATATATAATGATTATGTATACAATTTTACATATTTATACACACCTGAGGTACATTTTTAAAAAGTTAAGATAGAGTCTAGTTCTATAACTTTTATTTGTCTACAGAAATATACATAGTATGACTGCTGTTACCATTCCTTGAGCAAAACTTTATAATACATGGTTTTAGCATCAGTTGTATGATTTATTCTGTGAAGTTAAAATCTTTAAAAAAATAATTGAACAACTTGCTGACTATGAAATATGATTGCGATAGCAAGAAAATTGTTGTTAGCAAACATTTACCTCCAGATAAATGACGTAAACTGACCCTATTGCAATAAGAGATAGTATATTATATAAATAGAGACTGTTAAAAACTAATGCGACAATTTCCATAATGTAATGAGGCTAAACGAAACCTTATAATTTTAGACAACTTGGTGTAAGCAGATGACATAAAAAATAATGAAGACCGGAAATTCATCATTTCCCTTTTGTACTTACTAACACTTCCACAAGTTCCAAGGTCAGTGGTGTTAAACTTAAACATTGCTTAAAACAGAAAAAAGAAAACTTTTACATATTTTGCACTTGCCTATAGTAGTACTATTACTATGGTTGTTGAGGGCAGCCGTTTTGGGAGATGTTTCCCATTGTCTACTCAGAGTTACGAACCTACGTCAGAGTTTTGGTCTGAGTTGAATATGGGACATATCTCCTGAAACGGCCCTCCTCAACAATCAAATATGTAAGGGCTACTATAGGCAAGTGTAACATATGCACAATTGTTTTTAGTTAAAAACTAGTAGCTCACATGATGATGGAATAAATTGATAAAAAAGAATTGCTAGCTTTTCATTATTTAAAACCTAACGAAATGAAAAATGAGATGAACTTTTGGACCACATTGTAAAGTATAAGACATGAGCATTTCACAAGATTCCAGGTTTATAGTAGCAATCAGTTGAATGGGAATACTGTATCTCTGACTGAGGTAACTTGTCCGATCTAACCTACACTTGAAAACACCATAAGCATATGTGATATGACTTATTGTGATCTGAAGGTCTGTTATTTGGTAGGTACCTGATCAATAATGCTAATAAAACTAATCAGTTTCGACTATAGCTCTTTTTTGTTCGTGAGAGCAAATGGACCTAGCACTCTATGATCTTTGGAAACAAATATCACTTAAACAATACTTTTTGCATATATGTGGCAAAATAAAGTAATTTGCTTGCACTAAGCAATAATCCTTCTTTTTAAAATAGTTTATATAAATTTTAAAAAATAAAATTTTAAAAACAATTTTCAATTTCTACAATTAACAAAATTTTAATCAGTGTTTTAAAATTTTTGTTCAATCAAAACAAGAAATTATTCGAACAATAACAATTAAATTATTCTATATAAATTAGAAGTGATGTATCATTACCGTTAACATGTCATGACATTTTTTATCAACCGCCTCATCCTCTTCTTGTATATAAAACTTTCTGAAGAAGTTAAAAGCAATAACTGTATAGATGTACACTATAATAGTCAGCAGCATCACTGTCAGCACCAGCTATAGAAAAAGTACAACTAGTACAAATATTTGTAAGTAAATATTAAAACTATAAAAGGAATAGACAAGGTGGTTTCTGATACAAGGTATGTTGCGAAAACAGGTAAAATAAATTATAGAATTTGATTGTTTGGAAGAAAATATTGAGTAAAGCTGTTATAGATGATGAAATTTTAGAATTAATTTGCAAGAATGAAATTTTAGTACATTCCAACCATGTATTTATGTGAATGAAATACAACCACATATATAACAAAAACATTTAAAACAAAACAATACTTTATTCTGGTATTCCTAAATGTTTGAAACAAAGTAAATTCAATTTTGAATGTTTTCAACATTTTTGGATTATCATTATTTGTATGAAAATGTGAATTGAATAGTTTAAAATTATTATTCCGTACTTAAATAAATATTTATACAAAAGAGTGGAAAATATTGCAATGAATATAAAAAGTTTTATCATATTTTTGGTATCATTTATAATTTAAAATAGTATTTGTATTGTTGTTTACCTGTTTCCCATTGTGTGTTACTGATTGCAAAATGGTACGCAAGGTTTTGAAACCAACAGCAACATCCAACAGGTGAGCAGCAAAGAAGAAGTTATTAAAGTTACCCAGGATGGAAAAGATAAAATACCATAAACTGTATAGAAATGCCTGAAATAATAAAAACATTAATAATAACCATAATTATGCTCTGTCATATAGAAACATATTGCAAAATAATAGTAATGAGTTGAACCTTAACATGATCATCCAGCTCTCAATAATTTCAATACTAGCGCCTATCTAAATCATTATTATAAACAAATAGTTCTGATTCCTTTAAATGCTAAACATGTAATAAAAGAATCAAGACAATCCTAAAATGGTGGTATTATGGCAAACTACAACAACAACATCCTTGAAAAATAATTGACTATTATTGTTTATAATAAGTTTCAGTAATTTTTGCAAAATAATGACTGCATTAAAATTATTAAAAAAATAATTATTAAATTCTAAATAATGTCTTATGATTATCTATCATGAAAAGTTCTTAACACAGGAAGTTGCTTATTTAAAATTAATTTTCAAGTTAAGGAAAGACATTTCCTACCAAAATAAAACATGTATTTATAACTATTAAAAATAAAGAAATGTTTGCCATAAAGAGATGATCAGCATTAAAAAAATTTATATCAATGATATAATATCACAGGTTTTACAATTTAAAATAATTTCAATAATATTTAAATCTTTTTGGAATTGATTTTACATGAACTTCATTATCATGTACGAAAAGTTAACAATCAAGTTTGAAATCAGTCACGTCAAAGTTATTTTGTAATTAATTGTTTTCAAAATTAATTGTAATATAAAATCATAACACTTACATTATCAGTTATAGTAACTCCCGCTTGCCAAACCTGGTACCGCCAGTCAATGTTGATAATGCTGAAATAAATTCAAACATTTAAGAAATAACAAGATTACTTATTTTCAATAACTAATTAGTAACTATCATATTCTTTTTTTTACTAGAGAAATTAGTTTACAAATAAACTTAAACTGTAGTTTTAAGAAAAATATATCTTGAAGCATTTTAAATAAATTAAAACAAACTGTGATAATAATTTAAAACAACTGTTTAAAATTATGACTTACTGAAAAATACAAATATTCTAGTAATAAAATAATTTTAGAAATATGTTATAGTTGTTACTAATCCTTGCAATATGACTAATCCTCAATTGCTGAAAATCTTATTTCAAAGCAACAGGTAAAATGTACAAAATCACATTACTGTATAAGTCATAAAATATAATTTTTTCAAAAAATAATAATGAAATTGTTAAATTATTTATTATTAAACTTCTGAAGTATTGATATTATCTTCAGTGATCTGTTTTGTGTGAACAAAATAAATAAAGTTGTTTGTTGTAATCATTTTACGTTATAGTATAGTTATCTTACTTACCTTCTAATGCGTTTCAAAACAACTGTTTCATTTACAAGCTATCTGCTTCGTAAATGAAATAGTACTTAAAATTAGTAACTTAACTGACTATAAATGGTTTTATACAAACACCTACAAGTTAATAATACCAGTGCTCTCCTCAGTTTCCTGAGCACTAAATGAAGTTTTTTCCATTCCCAATAAACTGCTGATTGAATCAAAATCATAGGTTTCACTGTATTTTTGGCGAACTTTCTTCTTTACAAATTTATCCCAATAATTCACCGGAAATGACCTGAAAAAAACATGTGAAATAAATTATAGCAAATAATGTGCAAACACCTTTTGGGATGGTTGCCATTAAACAAAATAACTGCTATTATATTTACATATACAATGAAATGTTTGCTACATACTATTTGTTACAGCTTTTGGTATTGTCAACTAAGCATTAATCTAGATAAAGTTTCATTATATATATATATATATATATATATATATATAATATATATATATATATGTAATAATATAACTTGAGAGGAGAAACTCTCATCATTAAAGTTCAGTTGGTCAGTGTCTGTAGATGACTTTTATTGACCATAGGACTGTTAGTGCTAGACACCATGCAGGAGGGTTGGGAGGTACCAATTTACAATCTCTTATGAAAATATTTAGTGACTCACTACTGAATATAGTAATCTTTAAAGAAATTACTATGGTTTAAACACCTCAATTACTGAATCAAATTTATGATTAGATTTTTGCCTTAAGTTCATTAAGTCTCCTTAAGGTAACCTGGCACACATTCTGCTTGTATTTAATTATATCCAGGTCCCTAAATACAAAACAAGATGATGTTTTATTCAAAACCTGTATAATTGCACAATGTAAAAAAAATGTATTTTTCTTATTAATATAGACAAATATCATACCTGTTTTCATTAAACAAACAAAATTAAAACGTAAATTATTTTATAATCGTGATAGGATATTGCTGAGAACCTATCCTAGTGATAGGATCTTAGATTTCTTTATCATGTTATATTACACTGCAAAAAACTTATTTTCAGAGCTGTAGATTTATATCGAAGGAGTAGACAGAACATTTTGGATTGGGTGACAGGGAATATTTCAAATATTAATTTTCTGAAAAACAAAAATTATAGCGTTATATGTAATAATACTTTGTAGTTCTAATAACAGCAATAAAGAAAATAATAATGTCTGCACATCTATAAACAGGTATTCTAAAGTTGCACATACACATATTTTTGAAAAAAAAACATTTGACAATTTTAAATGTAAGTAAAACTTAATTTAGTTATTAACCAAACTATAAAATTTGTATGAATAATAATAACTATGTGAAACAAATGAGAAAAATTAAGATGAAAATTCAAGGTATTGCTTTATTGATTTTGATGTTCATAATCATTTTCTGTAACTAATGTTTGATTTGTATTTGAGTTTACCAACATCAATTTTATCTGAGTTAAATTTTCTACAAGTTTTATTTTGCACTATATTTTTATCAACTATT
The DNA here is from genome assembly GCA_036971475.1 of Prosapia bicincta. Taxonomy (NCBI): domain Eukaryota; kingdom Metazoa; phylum Arthropoda; class Insecta; order Hemiptera; family Cercopidae; genus Prosapia; species Prosapia bicincta. The sequence goes on from JBAIZL010000001.1 coordinate 39,672,591, forward strand.
AAACAATACAATTATATGTCAAGCACTAAAAACTGAATGACTAACAGCCAATTTCTGTTATACCTCAGGTTTCTGGAACAGGTAGTCTGGAATCTGTTTCATCACTTTTTAAGGTAAAAAATCACAAAGTATAATTATTTTACATCTTAATTAATTCCTGACAAATTTAAGTAAAACCTCTCCAAGGATTAACTTAAATCTTTACACCTTTCACAAGTCATACCTCATCAACAAAGCTATTTCAAACCTATGAGAATATGCCCTTAAAGTAAATTATTCTTCGGGCGTGTCTGATAATTTCTGGGATGGACTCAAAGCTCTTGGTTTGTATGATTTCTGAAGGTGGAATTAGCTACATGGATTAAATCAAAAGATAACATAACATTTCATACAACAGCCTTTTAAATTCCTCATAGGTTAGTTTCTGTATTGTAGATCATTAAGTTTAAGTGTTATCATCCAGTTTCGATTACCAATGAATAAAAATATGGTTATACAGTATATTTCATTACAGTATTACTGAAAATGAATGATGTAATATTAATTAATCACTTTAACAATAGTTTATGACTATTGGAACTTTAAATTTTGTAAAGTTCGGATAGTCATAAACTATTGTCAAAATAATTAATTAAGATTCACTGATTGTAATGGACTACAAAATTCAAGAGTTTAATATTAATTATTTTTTTGAGCAACCATGGAATATAAATTAACTTAACAAAAAAATAAAAGTCAATAACCACAATACAAATAATTTATTTACTACAGCATTTGATATACATTTCAGTTATGAGCAACCGTTCCCGCAGTACTTCTGAAGGGGGTTACCTTTAATTGAAATGTACATCAAGTGACTTAGTGAATAAATTATTTTAATGTGGTGTTTGGGTTTTATTTTTGTGTTTAGTTGATGAATTTCTATTCTATTTTTTGAAGTGAAAAATTATTTAGGAATGTCTGATACTATTTTAGAACTAGGTTCAATACAATTATTAAAAATAACTTTTTCAATTAATACATTTGTGTACATTAAATAAATCTACTATTTACACCTTTCATTTAAGTTTCCATGATTTTTTTGGCCAGTTCCCTTAATGTCACATTTAGTTTCCTTAGTATAAGAAATGAATTCAAAATGCGAATGAGAATTCTATAAATGTTTTCCACGGTTGATATTTATTATTAGAATCATCAAGATTGTTTTGATGCTGCTATCCCTTATTTTTCAGGGTCAGTTATTGGTCTCTATTATTTTTTGTTTAAACTGGAGGATATTATCAAATTAAACAGTTATAATATTATATTATTATTATTTATATTTACTAAAATTTATGAATTCTTACTTTGCAGAAATCACAAGTTTATCCCAATGTGATTTAATATCATCATCTTCAGGGTGACTGGCAATATACAGTCCATCAAACTCAAGAACTTCATTCATAATATCATAATAAAAGAACTACTTACAATATGTTATTTACATTAAATTTAAAATTTACGGATTCTTACTTTGCAGAAATCACAAGTTTATCCCAATGTGATTTAATATCATCATCTTCAGGGTGACTGGCAATATACAGTCCATCAAACTCAAGAACTTCATTCATAATATCATAATAAAAGAACTACTTACAATATGTTATTTACATTAAATTTAAAATTTACGGATTCTTACTTTGCAGAAATCACAAGTTTATCCCAATGTGATTTAATATCATCATCTTTAGGGTGACTGGCAATATACAGTCCATCAAACTCAAAAACTTCATTCATAATATCATAATAAAAGAACTACTTACAATATGTTATTTACATTAAATTTAAAATTTACGGATTCTTACTTTGCAGAAATCACAAGTTTATCCCAATGTGTATTAATATCATCATCTTTAGGGTGACTGGCAATATACAGTCCATCAAACTCAAGAACTTCATTCATAATATCATAATAAAAGAACTACTTACAATATGTTATTTACATTAAATTTAAAATGTATAGATTCTTACTTTGCAGAAATCACAAGTTTATCCCAATGTGATTTAATATCATCATCTTCAGGGTGACTGGCAATATACAGTCCATCAAACTCAAGTCGTCTAGCAATTTCTTTTTCTCGCTTGAAAATAGCCAGCGGGACCTAAGGAGACAAAAAGTATTTATGTGATTAGAAATCAATATTTAGTACTGTACTAAAGAAATCAGTCAATCCTAATATATTCAGTTTGTTTGTTCAAGTTTCAAAAGGATTATGCACTCTTACATGTCCATTACATACACTTTACAATAAATTGTTATTAATTTTATTAAAGAGCTAGGATTAAAATATATTTTAAATAGTTGAAAAAATATTTGTACCCATCATCTATAACTTTTTAATTTCACAAGATCATTGATTTTTGTTTGCTTACAAAATTTAAAATTATTGTTGTGTCAGTGGTAAACTTTATTATTTTCCTAAGAACTTTCTAAATTATAAGTGCGGTCATTAAATTTTTTCACCATTAAAATTAATGAAATAACGTCACTAAGTATATACTTGAATATAATATTCAGATCATTAAGAACATAAACTCATTAAAGAATCCAACATCTATTAACCTTGAGATGATAATAAGCAATCAACATAGCAAGGGAAACCAAAGAGTGCATCATAGCGGCTAAACGCATCACATGGGCCATGTAGTAAAAGTCTTCATCAACATGGACTAGCTCTATAGGATCTTCTTCGTCTTCCTCTCCACTTCCTCCTCCACTTGCACCTCCTGATTCACCCGACCCACCACCATTTCCTGATAGTTCTTCCATTAATTCTTGTGCTAAAGAGCTTCCACCATTTTCACCACTACCTCCATTGCCATTTCCCTCTTCTCCTAGAGTTGTTACCTGTACAAATTTGTAATGTTATTTCCTTTGTTATATTTTTTTAGCATTACAAACATGTTTATTTTTAATTTACAAATTATTAGTTTACTAAGTAGTTTTTAAAATATGTAGTTTAATAAGTAGTTAAACATAATATCAACTTACTCTGTAAAACAGTAATATGAAGTTGATACAGAAAGCAAGTACTAAAGCAACATATTTCAAGTTGTAGAAGTTACGAGCTAGGAAACTGACTGCTCTGTGAGTGTACGCATTGAAATCAATCTAAAACAAAAACATACAAAAACTTATTTACAGCAAAATTATTTGTATAGAATAAATTAAAATGAGTTAAAATAGATAATATATATATTTCTTTAAGATACTAATTGAATTATATAGATGAAAAATGACCTTTATAGTAACGAGCTGTTATCAAACGACAAAAAATAATTGTTTTATGTTGCAGAAAAATCTACTAATTTAAAAATTTTTTTAAACATGATATGAAGTTGTTTTTTGATATGATAAACTCCAATTATAATATTGCCCCTTAGACTGAGTTTCTTTTACAATGTTAGTGAAATTTGGTCATATTTTCCCAAAAATGGTGTTAATGACTAGCTAGTAAGCTTCTGTAACTGTGTGTAGGTTTTTAAAATTGTGGAATTTTTTTAACGATATTCACAAAACTTTTATATTTAAACTTAGTAACATTATTACTCAATTAAGTTATAATTAAAGTGACTCAGTAATGTGTTTATAAATGTACTAATTAAAATAATTTACTACTGTAATTATAATATACATAATTTTACAAATTTCATTTATATAAGATTTTAAAACATAAATTCCATATAACATTTTTTTTACATAGTATTAATAGTCTTAGATTTCTTACATTCTCTATTTCTTTTAGTTTAGCATATACTTGGTTCTATAAATTGTTAGTATTTTATTTAGTTTTATGATCTACTTTTTTGATATCGCAGTTAATGATTGCACAGTTAATGGTTGAGCTGCAGAATAAATGACTTTTGAAAGTAAAGTCTGTACAGATAAGGCAAAAGTTAAGATCATTTATTGCATGAGAAATAAAGTAATAAAATCATAAATTAAACATAAACCCTGATTTGTATATCAAAATCAGGTTATGGATAATTAAAAAATGAATAACTTACAGTAAACAAAAGATGAATAGGTAAAAATATATGTTTTAGTTTTATTTTTTTAATTACATATTTTTTTAACAAATATTTTGAAGCTCAATCATAGACGTTTTTCTAAATGTCATGGACAACAAAATTAATAAGAATAATTTGTAACTTTTATTTATTATTATTTTGGCATTTAAATGTGAAAAGCATATACAAAATATCTTTTATAAATATAGGTTGGATTTGAGTATAATTAGTTCAATTTTATGAGAAAAAGAGGAATGATCATTCATTTTTCTTGGTCTTGGGAGAGGAAGGGAGCATCATCGTCTGGTACATCAGAATTTATTTCATGACATTTCTTTCAATAACATTAATGTTTTAATAATTAATTACTTTAGAGATGATAAGCAGAAACTGAATAAGCTAAAAACATATTTTCATAGTTAAAAATATTTCAGATGAATGCAAAGGTTTTAGAGAAGATTGATTTTAAACATTTAATAGGATATAATATTTTTGGCATTCATTCAAACCTTTTTATTTAAATGATAAAATTCAAGATTTCTAACATAGTATAGTCAATTTACCTGAGAGACAGCTGAAGGTTCAGAAGAGACATCATGCTTGGCCTCTGCTTCTACAGCAGCCATTACAGCCTGTTGCTGGGCTGCTACTTCAGCTACAGCAGCAGCTTCCTTGCGTGCAGCTTCACCCCTTAAAAATTATTTCTACATGTGAACTCTTTATAAATATAAATCAAACTTTAAAATTTTTGATAAGAGGCATTTTATTATAGAAAGGTCTGTTTTCTTACATTTAAAAATTAGTAAGTCATAAAAAGTGGTATGGAGGTAGTTCCATCTATTGACTGTTTGAAGTTAACGAGGAACTTCATCATTTCAAACTGGTCCCATTCCCAGGAAGCAAATTTTACAGCCGGGCACACAAAAAGATGGTATGAAAAGCACTACTTGTAAATAAAAAGACAATTATGTGAAACAATGAAGTAGATTTTAGAAAACTAAAATCGCCAATAAAAGCCTTGACTACCTTCATTTTTCCAACCATAAAACAACTCTAAATTGTTTAATATGTGTTGTACTAAGTTGTAGTATACAAATTTTAAATACCTTAGAAAGAATTATTCTTGTTATTGAGGAATACTTAGCATTTATTATGTTACAATATCTCGGGTAGAATTGTTTTCATATTGATGTTAAAATAATCTAATCTTGGAGTAAATTCATTTTGACCCATAGCAGTGGTTACAGCCACTAAATTGTGTTGAATACCAACTTTAATAATTTTATAAGTATTATTATAAATAATAGTATTATAAAGTATTAAAAGATATTATTAAGTAGTATTTACTAGATTGAATCAGGTATTTATTATTTAATAATTTAAAAATTATGGGATAAATTTAATTGATGATTTTTAATCATTATTAGGAAAAATATTATTTAAAATAATACATTATTACTTATGGTTTGATGCTTAGCGGAAAGTGTAGGCTCCTCCATATACTTACACAACTAATTCTTCACTTTACAATTATAAAAAACCAAAATAATTTCAAAAACATATTTACACTAATTACATTAGAAAAGCTACTAGGACACAATTGCACTAAACCAATATTGTTACCTTAAATCACTAGGTTCAGTGCACACTATCTAGTAGCACAAGAGATCCAACTTGGGCGATTGTTGTCACAAACTAATATGTAACTGAATGATAAAGAATAGACTAAGAGTTTGAACTGAGTGCTAGCTGATAAGTTGATTATGGGAAACTATTAGGATAACAATAAAAATCCTACTTTATTTGTCCTGTCATTCAAAAGACAGATATAAATATATTTCTTTAAAATGACAGTTTTGAAAGGCATAAGCCATCACCAACTCATGAGAAATGTGTTGCATGAGCTTATCTGAAGCACATAGATGATAACACATTAACAAGGGTCAAGCAGACTTCACATTGATCCACTGACTATAGATGACACACGAGTTGAGGCATTAATCTCCAAAGTCTCAACCCATTGCTGCCTACAGACAACCCATCATTAATTCATACCATACAGACATCAGTTTTCCATCATGATTTTTGATCTTGTTTGTTTGCTTCAAGAGAGTTTATTTTTTTATTCATCATGTACGAGACTAAAAGTTTGTGATGTCCAAGTGATATTTATACTTGGAAAGGGATAGATATTTATACCCCATAAGTTGTCCTTTCATCAGACATGACAGACAGACCTGTCATTAGATTTTATGTAAAGTGGACTATTTTGCTCAGTTTAGTTGGTACTTGGTGTCTGTCAGTACCTGATGTTTCTTGTGTGTCTAATTGAGTTAATATGGAATATCTGTGGCTGTCTGAGTTTAACCATTTGTTGGAAGTGAGTGAGAGCGAGCGTAGTTACATTTAAAGTTCTAAGTTAAAAAACTACTTAGTGTTAACATATATGTAAATAATAATAGGTGTAGCTTAGAAACTAACGCAAACTTCAAACCATAAGTAACTTTTAATGTGTTTTTAGTAATCATTATTACAATTAATAAGTACTTACACTTTAAAAAAATGTTTTAACTTGCCTATAGTAGCACTTACTTTGCTTGTTGAGGACGGCCGTTTCGGGAGATGTGTCCCTTTGTCAACTCAGACCGTAACTGATCTCAAGGTTTATGTAGGTTAGGGTGGGGGTGGGATATTTTGGTGGTGTGGGTGTATTTTGTGTGTATTAGGAGTTATGATGTCAAAAAGTGCGTGTGAGTTGTAATGTAATTGTGTATTGAGTATGTGTGTAGGGTGTAGTTTGAAGTGCCTATATATTTCGTATTGTTCGGTTGTGTAGCGTTGGTTATTTCTGTGTTGTTTATGAAGAATTTGTGGTTAGATGTTATGTCTGTGTAGTCGTGTTTTGTGGAGTTGAGATGATCGGCGAAGTTTGATTGGTAGTTATTGTTTTTTAGTGCTTTTATATGTTCTTGGTAACGTGTGTAGAATGACCTCCCTGTCTGGGCTATGTAAAAACTGGGGCATGAACTGCAAGTTAGTTTGTAAACTCCAGTGGTGTTGTAAATGTCGTTGATTTTGCTGTTGGGTTTAAATTGTTTGTTGAGAGTGTTGTGTGTGGAGTAAGCTATTTTGTAGTTGTATTTTCGTAATGTGTTGGTTAGATTGTGGGTTTTGGATGATCTGTAAGGTATTGATAAGTATTTTATGGGATTGTCATCTTGTGTGTTTGTATTTGGGTTATAATGTTTATTTTTTAGACGGTTGTATAATTTGTCTATCATTGTTGGGTTGTATCCGTTTGTTTGTGCTATATATTTTATGGTGTTTAACTCCTGGTAGTGTTCATCTTTGTCTAGTGGTGTTTTAAGGAGGCGATATATCATAGTATTGTAAGCAGCTAGTTTGTGTTGGTGTGGGTGGTTTGAGGAACTGTGTATGCTGGTGGGTTTTCGGTATATGTTGAATTTATGTGTTTGTTTGTCTGTCCGTTTAATTGTGAGGTCTAAGAAGTTAAGGGAGTTTTGTTGTTCTGTTTCGATGGTGTATGTTAGTTTAGGGTGTATGGAATTTAGGTGTTTTAGAAATATGTGTGCTCTGCGTGTGTTGCCTTTATATAATGTTATGATGTCATCGACGTATCTGTACCAGTAAATTATGTTATCTGAGTATTTGTTGTTGTGTAAAATGTGGTTTTGTTCGATATGGTGTATGAATATTTCTGCTAAGATGCTTGCTATGGGGGAGCCCATAGGTAGTCCATCTTTCTGGTTGTAGTATGTGTTATTGTAGGTGAAGTAATTTTGAGAAGTGATTAATCTTGTGAGGTGGATGATTTCGTCAATGTGTGTTTGTGGTGTATTTGTGTCTATTAGCATGTTTTTGAGGATGTCGATAGTTTCTGGAATGGGGATGTTTGTATATAGATTTGATATATCAAAAGAGACTAAGGTGGAATTGTGTGGAATATTTACGTTTTTAATTTTGTCTATTAGATTTAGGCTATTTTTTATGCTACAATGATTATTAAATTTTATATGGTTTCGGATAGTTTTGTCGAGGAATTTGGCTAGAAGATGAGAAGGGGCGCTTGTATGGTTTATTAGTGGACGTATTGGGATGTCTGTTTTGTGAAGTTTGGGCAGGGCGTTTAGTTTAGGGGCTATTGGCTTTATTTGTTTTAGGTGCTTCTTGGTGTGGTGTGGGATTATAAGTTTTGTTTTGTTAATTGCTTCTTTGATTTGAGCGTTGTATTTTGTTGTTGGGTATTCTTTTAGTGTAATGATGTTGTTATTTTGGATGAAGCTGTGTACTTTTGTGTTGAGGTCGCTATTCTTAATAATTACTGTTGTGTTGCCTTTGTCAGCTTTGGTCATGGTTAAATTTTGTTTTTTTAATTTGTTTTTGATGGATTTGGCTACTTTTAATTCTTGGGTGTTTGTTTTAGGGGGTTTAATTTGGGTTATTTTTTGTTTTATTTGGTGTCTGATCGCATCTTGTTGTTCTAATGGTGTGTTGTGTTGGATTGTATTTTCAAGATCTAATATTAGGGTTTTGGTGAAATTTTGTTGGCTGTATTTCGGTGTGATGTTATGTTTTAAGCCGTTGTCTAATAGGTTTAATTCATTAATTGAAAATGTTGTGTTGGTGAGATTTACAGTTCTGGGGTGAAAAACGTGTGTTGTGTTAACAGGGTGTCTAGTAAAGTACCTTGAAGAAATTCCCTGAGTTTTCCCTGACTTTTCCAGGGTGTCCAGTAAAATAGCTTGAAGAAATTCCCTGTGTTTTCCCTGACTTTTCCTCTTTTAGATGTCTATAGAAAGCCCAGTTTACATTGGGCCCATCTATTGATATCTGAAGGATCTTGGATAAATCCAGACTTTGAAGAACGAATTGAGTAACTCTTTTGCTTTTGTGTCTGTAAGGAACACAGAACCAAAATATCGAGCATTCACTTCATCCGTCTCTGCATCCCAATACATAACACTCAAATCCATTTGGGCTCTTTGTGATATTTTGTTTAAACTTTCATCAAAGCCAATTACATAGTTAGAATTTGAATTTAATGATGTCAGTAACAGGTCTTTAATATAATTTGATAAACCGAATACAACACTATAGGAAATTTTATCTTTCCCCAATCTCATGTTCTGTGCAATGGTGCTATCAGGGAACATCCTTAGAAAGAGACACACACTACCTTCTGCATTGCGTAAAGAAGTGTTGCATTACTAAATTCACGCACCATATAATCTCTGCTTCTGTCACTTCATCTTTTAGTTTATATTTATCCTAAGGAAGGAGGGGAGGTAATGACGACATCTGCATGACGCGCTTGCCCGCTACGGCAATGAAAACTGGAACCTTCCATTACAATAAAAATATTGAAAAGAACCCCAATACCACAAAAATAATCAAAAATAACAAATAAAACAAGTTACTAAAGATTAAACCCTTATGTACATTTCGATGACCATGTCATCATCATCAGAGGGTCTTGTTACAAAACACGATCTAGCACACAAGAAGTTACAAACTAGAATGATACCTATCGTTCTCCGCGGTCGCTATATATAGGCGTGAGGTAAGCTCCGCCCCCTCTCCGCCCTCGACCGACAAATAACGATCGGCCATCAGGAACCCAATAGGTTATGTCAAAAATTACATTATAATAATACATATGTAATAAAAACTACAGCAATAACAATTAATAAACTAAAAGTAATTAGATTAAAACATCGTAATTTGAAGAAAGCTATTTAAGTAAAGTATATAATGGTGAGTAAGGAATAGGTCCTTTATCTGCATTCATTAATTTACAATTTGATTTGACTATAAAAACACTTTCATAACTATTAAGTAACTTTTTTGAGTTTATACATTTAGCTAAAATAACATTTTTATCTAAATCATGTTGATTACTAAGGACATGTTCTGCTACACTTGATTTTTCAGGTCTTTCATATTTAATATGGGCAAGATGTTCTTTATATCTGGTTACAATTTTTCTTTTTGTTTGACCTATATACATCTCGTTACATGTACTACAAATTATCTTATAAATACCTGATTTTTCCAACATTGGAATTTTATCTTTCGGGTTACATAATAAATGCTTGAGTTTATTTTGAGTTTTATAGGCTATCTTAACATTTACCTTTTTAAAAATAGAGTCTAACCCTTTTGTTAAAATATTATCGAAAGGTAAACTAATAAAATTACATTTTTTAACTTCTTTTTGAAGAGTGGTAGTTGTGTTCAAAACATATTTTAATCTTTGTTTTCTAACAATATTATCTATAATTTTGGTATCAAAATCGTTATATCTAGCCACTCCTTTGATATAATTAATTTCCTTATAAAATCGTCTAGGACTAAGTGGTACACTGATAGCTCTGTTAACCAAACTGTTAAATGCTGCTATTTTATGTGTATAACAATGGTTGGAACTATTTAAAATATATCTGTTATTGTTAGTAGGTTTCCTGTAAATATCAAATTCAATTTTTTCATGATTTTCAATACACAGAATATCTAAAAATGGTAAACGATTATTAGTTTCTAATTCATAAGTAAACTTAATGGAACTATGTATACTATTAAGTTGGTTTACAAAAACATCAACATTACATTTACTGCTATCAAAGATCGCAAAAACATCGTCAACATATCTTAACCAAATCCTAGGAAAATAAGTAATACTATTCTTTAAGTTTTCTTCAAATCTGCTCATAAAAAGCTCAGCAATGAAAGGAGACAAACTGTTACCCATAGCAGTTCCATCACATTGTTTATAAAATTCATTATTAAATTTAAAGAAATTTTGGTACATACATATTTCAGTTAATTTGACATATTCGTTTATTTTAATAGGTTCGATGTTGTTTTCTTTTAAAAAATCTTCAACAAACAATATAGTTTCTTTAACAGGAATGCTAGGAAACAACGAACTTACATCAAAAGATACCATAATATCAGTACTACTAAGTTTTATATTCTTAACCTTGTTGACAAATTCTATGTTGTTTTTAATAGGAAACATACCACGTTTTTCTTTTAAAGCAGTAAATTTATAGGCTAACCATTTTGATAAAAGGTAGGTTGGGGAATCAATCCCAGAAACTATAGGTCTCATTGCTTTCCCTTCCTTGTGGATTTTTGGAAGGCAATATAACCTAGGTATAACAGGATTAGAAATTTTAAATTTATAAATATCTTTCTTAGGAATGACTAAACTACAATTCTTAATAGTATCATTTGTAACTTGTTTATTAAACAAGGGTTTAATCTTTAGTAACTTGTTTTATTTGTTATTTTTGATTATTTTTGTGGTATTGGGGTTCTTTTCAATATTTTTATTGTAATATATTGTACCACTGTGCTCTTGATATTGTGTATGGAACTTTCCATGTTGAAATAAACAGTGTACAAATAATCACCGTCAAATAAAACACATACTATCACGAGTCTAGACAAATAGCTGGCTACGAATGTTTACACAGCGTTCTGTGTGGTCAGAAACAGACTGAGTTATCTGTTATCCCCCCCCTGTACATATGATAACAGAACCACTGCGCACCCCAAGGCCACGGTCCAGGCTAAAACCTCCCAGCTGTACCAACTCGACAGGTTTAATATTTATTGACATAAGTCCTGAAGTCATAGCATTGGGCTTATCAAATAAATAATGGGCATCTAAATAAAGAAGTGTTATTTCCTGACTGCCCTGCCCCTAAACCGCTGGCTTACAATACCAAATATTCGAGAGCAATGGCCACTAGTTTTGTTTCTAATCAAAATAAATATTTTCCCGATTTTTTAAAATTTTCCCTGACTTTTCCCTGAATTTTCCAGAATCTTAAAATTCCCTGACTTTTCCAGGTTTTCCCTGTCACTAGACACCCTGGTTAATAACCTGTTTTGGGTGTTGTGCATTTTTGAGGTTATGTATTTTTTTGTTATGTGTAAATTTTATTTTATTTTTTGTTTCTGTGATAAGTGTATTGGTGAAGTTTACTACTCCTTGCAGTTCAATGTAGTGTAGTTCCATGGTAAACTGTTGGTATAGGTTATAAGCGATTTTGTTGAGATCGTTTTTTTGTTTATATAAATGTTTTATAGTGTTTTTGATGTAGAGTATTTGAGTTTGGTGTGTGGTTTTTATAGCAGCTGGGTTGTTATTTTTGTTTTTAATTTGTATTTTGGCGTAATCGGGTGTGATTTTATGTTTTAGACACTGTATGTTGAAAGAGATGTGAAGGGAAAGTTTTGTTACCTTGAGATGTATGTTACGGTAACGATGGATGGTTGATGCTCGGCTTGCAATATTAACATTTGTTGATTCCATCTTCGCGTGAGCTACTAGTAATCACTTACACTTTAAAAAAATGTTTTAACTTGCCTATAGTAGCACTTACTTTGCTTGTTGAGGACGGCCGTTTCGGGAGATGTGTCCCTTTGTCAACTCAGACCGTAACTGATCTCAAGGTTTACGTAGGTTAGGGTGGGGGTGGGATATTTTGGTGGTGTGGGTGTATTTTGTGTGTATTAGGAGTTATGATGTCAAAAAGTGCGTGTGAGTTGTAATGTAATTGTGTATTGAGTATGTGTGTATCACTTCTCAAAATTACTTCACCTACAATAACACATACTACAACCAGAAAGATGGACTACCTATGGGCTAAAAACAATAACTACCAATCAAACTTCGCCGATCATCTCAACTCCACAAAACACGACTACACAGACATAACATCTAACCTACAAATTCTTTATAAACAACACAGAACTAACCAACGCTACACAACCAAACAATACGAAATATATAGGCACTTCAAACTACACCCTACACACATACTCAATACACAATTACATTACAACTCACATGCACTTTTTGACATCATAACTCTTAATACACACAAAATACACCCACACCACCAAAATATCCCACCCCCACCCTAACCTACGTAAACCTTGAGATCAGTTACGGTCTGAGTTGACAAAGGGACACATCTCCCGAAACGGCCATCCTCAACAAGCAAAGTAAGTGCTACTATAGGCAAGTTAAAACATTTTTTTAAAGTGTAAGTGATTACTAGTAGCTCACGCGAAGATGGAATCAACAAATGTTAATTAATAAGTATCAAATAATAAACTAATTTAATAAATAATGAATTAAAATAGAACTATTATAAAATACATAATTGGTATTTTGGAAGTAAGAATATTTTCATAGTCAAATACAACTCAATTGACGGGAGGAATTAGTTCATGTGCGGTAGATCTCTCGGATCATAAATAATCTAATCTGCAATGGGTTAAAGAGCAAACATACTTTATAAAACATCTTTTAGCCCTAATGTTTACAAAAAAAATTTGATAAAATATTAATTACTAACAAAAATTCAAAATGATTGAATGTAACATCAAAGTTTACAGTTTAGGGAGTTCTTATTATATAGAAACTAGACATTTTACTGTGTAGTATAACGTAGTTTTGTAAAAAACAAGATATGTAAGGAACAGTACTGAATAAAATAAACTATATTTAATAAAAGGTTATTTATGTAGCTCAGGTTATAGATATTATTTGGACATTGTCAACCAATTTAGCTATTAAAACTTATTAGTAAATCTTAAATAGTCATATACGAGGCATGTTTTTAAAGTAAGTACCGTTTCTAAATTTCCCCGCCGCAGCTCTGCGGTCGGCGTTTAGCGCATGCGCGCAGTGTAGCTACATCTGTTGAGAAGCTACAGACGCCATTGTGACGCCGTTTGATCGAGTCTTAGTTTGTTTACGTGATTTTAAAATGCCGCAGACAATCGAGAATCCCTGTGAAGTGCGTGGTGTGATTCGTTTTCTCTGTGCTAAAGGCTTAAAAGCAATTGACATTCAACGTGAAATCAGTGAAGTTTATGGTGAAAACATTATGAGTGAAGGAATGGTGCGGAAATGGGTTAGGGCCTTCAAAGATGGCCGCACAAACGTTCATGATGAGGAACGAAGTGGGCGACCTTCAGTCATTACCGATGATCTCATTCAAAAAGTGGACTGTAAAGTGAAAGAGAACAGACGGTTCACAATTTCGTCCTTAGCTGTAACATTTCCTGCTGTATCAAGAAGTGTTCTCTACGAAATTGTGTCTGAACGTTTAAATTATCGGAAACTGTGTTCACGGTGGGTACCGAAAATGTTGACTGATAAGCACAAAACCAATCGATTGGGCAGTGCATTGAGCTTTCTCGAGCGTTACCGTAACGAGGGCGATGATTTTTTAAGCCATATCGTTACAGGTGATGAAACGTGGGTAGCCTACGTTACACCAGAATCAAAACAACAGTCAATGGAATGGCGGCATTCAACATCCCCTAGGAAAGTCAAATTCAAGCAAACAATTTCTGCCCAGAAAATCATGTGCACTGTCTTTTGGGACAGAAAGGGTGTGTTGTTGGTCGATTTTCTGCCTCGCGGTGAAACGATCAATGCAGCCGCGTACTGTGAAACTTTAAAAAAACTGCGCCGCGAAATCCAAAACAAAAGACGTGGCATGTTGAGTGCAGGCATCGTTTTGCTCCACGATAATGCTCGTCCACATTCAGCAAATCTAACGCAAGAGCTCATCACTTCATTTGGCTGGGAACAATTGGACCATCCTCCATACAGTCCTGATCTAGCGCCTAGCGACTACCATTTGTTTCTACACTTGAAGACGCATTTAGCGGGGAAGCGTCATTCCAATGATGAAGAAGTAAAAACGTCTGTGCAGCAGTGGTTGTCCAGTCTGGCGGCAAGCTTCTATGACGACGGCATACAAAAGCTGGTCCCAAGATACGACAAGTGCCTTAATAATAATGGAAATTATGTAGAGAAGTAGAGGAAAGAATGCTCTTTGAGGTAAATAAAGTTTTGTTTGAAAAAATTTACTTGTTCATTTTTTATATCAAAACGGTACTTACTTTAAAAACATGCCTCGTAACATTTCAAATTGTTTAAATTTGTTGCCGAAACAATATTGTTTTTAAAATTTTAATTTAAAGAAAATATTAAATAAATAATAGTGTTGAATCATTATGTTTATAGTTGATGATATTGTTACTAAGCTAAACACAACTGTTATATTTGAGTTATATTTTTATTCATTTCATTTACTCTATGCTTACTTACCCAAGTAAGTCTGATAGAGTAATATGAGGCTGTTCTAATGTCTCTCCTTCAGTTTTGTGATCCTCTCCACCTTCCCCTTCAGCAACAGTTTCAGCACCTTCCTCACCACTGGGAGGTGGGGATGATGGAGTACTTTCATGAGCTAAGGATTTGAATCTGAAAACAAGAATCAAGGTTTCAGTTCTGAGACAGAGATTTTGCTAGTACACAATGAAATAGTACACAATGCTATTCTTTACATAAGCACATTAGTATTTTGCTACTAAGTTATGCTCTCAATGGGAATAATGAACTTTAATCCTAGAAGTGGTAAATATACCATTAGTGACATTATTGGCTGTTACTCGAGTGGTAATGTTAAATCTGTGATAATTACAAGAGTTCAGTGAATTAACTATTCTAGCAGTTTTCCTGTGACTGAAAGATACACAGAAATTAATAAAAGAGATTTTGACCTATATTTTTTTGTTAATTTTTCCCCATGACTTGGAGGAATTCAAGATTTAAACCTTTTATCCAATTAGCTGTGTAAACTGAAAATTTAAATAAATGTTTTAAAAATCACCAAAGTATTATTACTACTTTTGTTATCACTTGGCAAATAAACCACTGTTTACTGATATTTTTCAGCATATACGAACATATGAACCATTTAAACCTCTTTAAGGTTTTTGGATGTGATTTATAGACTGTGAATCAGTTTGAAATTGTGGTACAAAAGGTTTTTATTTGTCATCCGGTTTACTTTTATTAAAATATGTGCATACATAATAAAATAACAAGAGATAATAGTTACTATGAATTCTTAAAAAGTTAGTTTTAACTTTCAGTCTTAGCATGAGAAGCATTATGTTTTTATTAGACTTATTAAAACACCTGGCATGTTTTTTTATAATTGAGAAAAGTTATGAACAATGGTTTTCATGTGAGTAAACTACTAAAATTAGTATTTTTCAATTTTAAGTTAATAATTTACGGTATATTTTTCTGTTCACAAAATTTGAAATAATATTGACCATTAAGATCAACAACTACTTTCTTAGAAGAACGACTAAAGCAGTTGTGAAGGCTTCTTTGCGATTCAACTGAATAGACGTCGCATATGGGAAGGATAAGAGAAGAGCATTGAGAATCCTATCTTAAAGCTAGTCTAACCTTCTGAGCTGAAGTCACAAGTCTGGGACAGCCAATATATATTAAAAAAATCATAAGTGTCTCTTCCTCAGCCAATGATATAGTGAAACCATCATATGGAAATATTTTTCCCTTCTAGCTTGTTTTACAACCAATTATTGACATTAAAGATTGATTTCTTGAAATCTCTTCAACAAATATATATATTTCTTAAGGGAGTTTGGCTACCTCTTAAGGGTTTGATGGGAAAGGCTGCACAAATAATAAGAGCAAGGAAGACTTTGAGTAATTAAGAAAAAGCTAATCCATTCGAGTTTCCCTTCTAAATGGATGGTAAGAAAGGAAGAAAATTTTCAAGTAGTTCATTCACAAAAAAGGTCTTAGCTATTTGTTAGTGTAATTGAAGTTTTTATATTTTTAATACTTTTTCTTTGATGTAAACACGTCAATATTTTTGTATAACAATATCCAAATGTAGTATGCTAAAAGTTTATTAGTGTTTATTCAAACATTTCGAATCACCTACTAATAACATACAAAGAAACATAAGAGCATATTAAAATACTACAGCTTGTGGAAGTATGTGTTTCCTCCTCCCAAAAACACTCGTAGGCAGAATTTGTGTTTCTGCAATAGATGTGTGTGATATTATTGTGAATCAAGTGAAAGATCGATTTTAAAATTCTGAAATGTGTCATGGTTCAAAAATGTTTATTTACACTGACAAATATTTCTAATATTTCCAAACTACAATACATCTATTGCTAAAAATAAGAATAAATTAGGTATTTATACTTTATCATAGTAAGATGTTTAAGAATATGGTTAGTTTGAGTGAGATTTTGAGTTTTCTTTTGTTGAATATTCCTTTCAAGATTTGCTTTCTAAAACATAAAAGGTTCTGCATATTGCTATCACTACACCAGATGTATCAGCAGAACCTGAAAGAGGTTTTAGTGTATTGAAAAATTAAACATGTATGAGCCAAGATCAACTTAATTCTTTAGGCTGTGTGTTCTACTCATGAATATGGTGTATCAGTAGTGGTCAACTTTAATAATAGAGTTATCAATGTATCTACTAATTAGAAGAACGGACAGGATTAACTACTCTACAAATAAAACAATAAATTAACATCTAGGCTACTGTCTATCATAAGGCCTACAGTTTAACCTATTGCCAACCACTGATGAACTATCTCATCCTTACAAAATGTGTTTAGCATAACATTGGCTTTCATTGTTGCTTCATGCATACGCCTTTTTTGTGTGTGTTGATATATGTATGCACACACACACACACACACACACACACACACACACACACACACAAAACATACACATTAATACATTTACTACTTTGTAATTATTGGATAAATACGAGGGCTGTTTTTTTATCAACTTCCGATGTGATATAAAAATAAAACTAGGGAGAGTAATTAAATAAATTTATTATCAAGAGTTAGGTACATCATTAGTTACTTTTCAACATAATCACCTTTTAAATTAAGGCATTTTTCATACCTGTGTACAAGCTTCTTAATACCTCTTTCATAGAAGTTTGCCGCCAGTGATTTGAGATAGGTTTTCACGGCGACTTGCAGCGCGTCGTCAGTTCGGAAGCTCTGCCCTCCTAGCATCATCTTTAGTTCAGGGAAAAGGTGATAGTCGCTCGGCGCTAAATCAGGGCTATACGCCGGATGGTCAAAAACGTCCCATTTAAACCCGTCAAGAAGACGTTTCGTCAAAGCAGCACTGTGAGGGCGGGCGTTGTCATGAATGAGCACAATTTCTAATATGAGCATTCCTCTCCTTTTGTTCTGGATAATTCTCCGCAAACGTTGTAACGTACCACAGTATCCTTCCGCATCGATTGTGGTCTGGCTCTAAAAGCCCCACAAGCAAAACACCTTTTTGATCCCAAAACACGGTGGCCATAATCTTTCTGTTGTTGAACGTTTTCTTTAATTTTTTGGGTTTGTTTGGAGAGTTTGAATGCATCCATTGTTGGGACTGCTGTTTTGTTTCTGGGGTGTCGTACAGAACTCATGTCTCATCTCCTGTTGAGATCGTGATTTTGTTCAAAAAATCATCGCCATCAGCTTCGTAACGATTCAGGAAAGACCTTGCTGACGCCATTCGCCGAGATTTGTGGTCATCAGTCAACATCTTCGGCACCCATCGAGCACAAAGTTTTTTGTAGCCTAACTTATCAAATACGATAGTGTATAGGGCTGACCTTGAAATATCAGGAAACTGATTGGATAGCTCCGTAATCGTAAACCTCCGATTGCTTCTTACACTTTGGTCAACTCGTTCAACGAGGTCTTCGTTTGCGATCGACTTTCGTCCTTGGCCCCCTTCATCATGAATGTCAACTCGTCCATCTTTAAATTTCCTACACCAATCACGCACTGCACTGTCACTCTTAATGCTTTCACCGTATACTCGTTTCATTCTACGGTGAATTTCTGCTGCGGATAACCCTTCAGCTTGCAAGAAACGAATGACACTTCACAACGCACACTTGGCGGGAGATTCTATCAAGGTAGCCATGTTTATGTGTCACTGGATAAACTGGTAATGGCGTCGGACGCCCGAAAACGAGTGAGGTTGTAGTGGGAGAGGTGCACAGTCGATTGCCGCGCATTACTGGCCGATGTCGCTCGCCCTGCCGTCTAGCGGTACAGTCGGAAGTTGAAAAAAAAACAGCCCTCGTATTTACATTCCTTCCCAAAACATTGTGAATTAGTATTGGATATTGACAGGAACAATAACAGTTGGATTATTGTCAATAGTAGTATTACTGAAATTTCTAAAATCTCAAGACTCCTAGTATTTGGTATGGCTTAACATAGGACTAAATTAATAAATTAGATATTTTGTTACAAACTCACTGTGCATTTTCATCAGTATTTCCTTCAGAAAATGTTTGTAGTTGCCCTCCAGTATCATCTGGGGAAGCTGGTAATGCAGGATAAGTTCTAGAGAATGCTATTTTTTCTTCTTCTTTCACTTGTACTACAGGTTCTTCCACCTGAACTCCTCTCATTAACGTCATTAGAATTCTAGCAAAGTACCTGGAAAAATCAAAGCGTTCATTTAAAAGTACATATCAGATGTTTTAAAATTTCATCTTAAAAATAACTTATGATTTAAATGGTATGCATTAAGAAACTTTTTTAAGAAAACATGTAAAAAATAAGTTGTAATGAGGCCTTAACACAAATTAATAAATGACAAATTCAGACATATTTAAAGCAATTTTCAAGATAAGGATTTCCCAATCTTTCTTTTTTCTACTCGATGGCTAAGTAATTTTAACAATATCAAACACTGAAGCTAGTGTACTATGGGACTTTATAACAAAACAATCTTATATATGTAGAAATTCATACATTAAAGAAAAGTTTTCCATGAATATAACAAGTTTAATCTATTATAATTTTTTGAATGGATTTTATTATTTATTCATCATTATTATTTTATTCTATCTTCAGCTACTAGTTTAAGCATAAACACTTGGGGATATTCTTGAAATGTATATACAATGTATATACAATATTCTTTTATATATATATATAAAGAACTAAGTCAAAATACAAATAAAAGAATTATAATTGAATTTACAATTCAAAGCTTTTCATTGGCTAACAGTACCAACATCATCAGGAATATTAAACAATTAAAATTAACATGTGTGCAAATTAGATCAAATAAATAGCTATGCCAAATCAATCACAATGTTGCTAAATTTTTTAAAAAATTTTTTAATTTTTTAAAATTTTATTTTGCTGCCCTAACATTATAAACACTGAATATATTATCAAATTTAGATTTTACTTGTATTTGTTCATTTATCAACTCATTATTAGTATTATATTTATGTATTTGTAATGTTAGGCCAGCAAAAAAATTTGGCATAGCTATTTATTTGATCTAATTTGCACATATGTTAATTTTAATTGTTTAATATTCCTGATGATGTTGGTACTGTTAGCCAACAAAAAGCTTTGAATTGTAAATTCAATTATAATTCTTGTATTTGTATTTTGACTTAGTTCTTTATTAATACACAAGAATACATATTGCGATATATATATATATATATATATATATATATATATATATATATATATATATATATATATATATATTAGCGATCCATCCTGTTATCTCAAGAGTCCATAACAAACCGTAATTGAGACTATATCAGTTATGATTTGTTAGACAATGGGTTATATCTTCACAAACAACTGTTCTCATTAAACAATTAAAGTAATTGATATTATTCATCCTGTTCAGATTAATAAAAATACTGTTAAAAAAAAACCACTAAGAAACTGTTGCTGGAAAAAAATTCTGTAAGGTAATTAGTTATACAATGTACAGATGTATTCCAATACAGACTATATAAAAAAAATAATTTGCCAATAGTTACCACACGCACCACAACAAAGGCACTAAGCTGACGTATAGTAATATTCACATATAGTTTATGCACAAATTTTATAAGAATAATTTTGTGTATATGAATTAAACATGAAATTATGTGGTAAAATATCCTACCATTCTATTATCTAGCAATAATATTTTTCACAAATCAAAGGAATATCATGTTCTAGAAAAAAATACCTTTCTTATTCATAAAATAAAACCTGAGTTTCAACACTTACTGTGCTGCCACGTCTATGGAATACAGCGCCACATGCAAAAATGCTTATAATGTCATTTGATGGGAAGCCAGTTTCAATATGGTTTTATTGTGCTAATCAGTCGAAAGACGGGCTTTCTAGATCTTTAATTGTAGCTCAATTCATGTAGTTTAAACTACAGTTGATAGAGTGCACAAATATAGAGACATTTCTTGTTTGCATACTTTTTTGTTGAGGCCTACAAGTTGAAGTTTTGTAGTGGGCTTAGTAGTGTTTCGGGGTTGGGTTTTATTGTGCTAATCAGTCGAAAGACGGGCTTTCTAGATCTTTAATTATAGCTCAATTCATGTAGTTTAAACTACAGTTGATAGAATGCACAAATATAGAGACATTTCTTGTTTGCATACTTTTTTGTTGAGGCCTACAAGTCGAAGTTTTGTAGTAGGCTTAGTAGTGTTTCGGGATTGCATAATGGTTTCAAAAAGTAAGGAAAATGGTCGGCATACAGGTAATGGCTGGTTGCTATTTGGTCAGGACAGCACGTGTTAAAAAAATTTTGACCTACATAAAAATTGAAAGAAAAATTTAAATCCTACCAAGTAAATTTTGGAATAGTTAAAAGTAAAAGTTTGTGTATTTCAGATACCTTTTAAACAAGTAGGCCAGATTCAGAAGCAAAATTCATAGACAAAAATATCAGATCTTTCTCAATATAAAGTGGGAACTCTTTATATTGTATAAGAGAGCTGAGAACCGAATAGTAACACATTAGACTTTAGTTATACTTACTGAACACATTCACCTGGTTGTAAAACATGAAACCATATTATACGTCGAAGGAAAAGTGAAACCTATAAGATTAAACTACAACCTGCAGTTTAGCAGGTATCTGAATTTATCTAAAGTGAGACACCAGAAACTAATCTACTGATTTTATGCTAGTCCTTCGACAAGGTATTTTGAAAAAGAAGGGACTCACCAAGCAGCATGCTGTCATGACCTGTAGTCAACATCCTAACTGAGTTCTCTATCATATTGACCATAACATTTTGTATAAGAAACAATATTTATAATAAATTAAAATCATAAACTTAACAAAATAAATTGTTATTGCTCTATATGAAAATGAGTAACAATATAATTTGAAACATTTAAACTTTTTACAATAACTAAGTACATAACAAAATTAAGGGTACAAACCGGAATACTTACCTTAAAACAACATAAAAACTAAATCCAGTATAATAAAATATCAAGAAGAACATTTTAAAAAATCCAACAATCATTTCAGGTATACTCATTTGTTGAATTTCATTTATTTTATTTTTTATACTGGTTGGAGATAGCATAGAAAAGAAGAAATAAATAAAATCCTTTGTTGCTTGAATCCCTCGTCTTACTGGATCTCTTGCTAATCTAAAACAAAAATTATAAATATTAATTTTTGATTAAAAATATGAAAATTTTTCTAACAAATTTTTTAAAAAATACTCTACTTTACTTGAATATTTAAAAAGTAAATGCTTATTAATTAATTAATATAATGAAAAATCATGACTAGATATTTTCCACAGAATTATTTCTTATAATAGAATCAAGTAAAAGTAACATAATACAATGAGTAGATAGATTTTTCTTATATTTCTAAGAAAACACAATCACAGAATCAATTATTCTGAGTCATATACAAGTGAACAAATTGAAACAGGTCATTTTGTCTTTAAATTTCATGTGTTAAAATACTTCATTTAACTGTCTAAGCAGTTTCTCTTCTAGGAACTTAATCTCCCTATCCATTTATTTATATATATATTTGTTGATTCCTTCTTCATGTGAGCTACTAGCTTTCACTAAAACACTTGTAAATATTTTACAAACTTGCCTATAGTAGCCCTTGCTTATATTTGTTGAGGATGGCCGTTTCGGGAGCTGTGTCCCATTGTCAACTCAGACCGTAACTCTTTATACATTGTACGAGAGTAGGAGAAATAATAATAAACTTTAGCTTACATTTTTGTCAAAATATGTATTACTTGTAATAAAAACATTTTGTCTAGTGAAATAATGTACATCTTTATATAACTTTAAGTAGTTAAGTACAAAATATTTTAGGATATATTCATAATTAATCTTTAAAAAAACTTTTTAAAACCGGTGACAACTAAATTAAATTTTAATATGACAATGGATTATAACACATCAAGAAATTAAAACAACGTTTTATTTTATTGGAAGAACTTTGTTATTCATTACTTTTATTCATGCTCCATAAACTAAAAGTAGTACAAATATTCATTGAAAATACCAACAAAGAAATCAATATAAATAAATCCCTAGTAAAAATGGATACAATAACACAATAATCGATAACAGATTGCAAACAAATTTAAAAAAGGTGAATAAAAACATAACAAAAGAAATAAATAAAAATGTTTCATGCTCAAATACTTAACCTCATAAACAAAACCTTAAATAAGATGGGCCAAAAATTCCAAAATAATAGGATACTAGAAAACAAAGATTTAAAGAACATAGACACACTATTGAATGGCTGTCACTTTTGCTACATACACTGACACTGCTCTTGCTGATCCGAAGACAGAATCAGGCCATATTTACATGGACATCAACTATTACCTAAAACTTCTTTATATTAACAAAAAAGCGCACTTCTGAATCCAGTGAATCAACATGAAATTCACTAATATACAAAACTCATACTTTGACCATATTAAAAAAAAAAAACTTGCCCTATTTTATGCTGCTGTCTAGCTCAACAATGCTATCAAGAGACCGAGACCAAAAGACAATGCAACAAAGATTATGATAAAGATTGAGCAAGATAAAAAATGTTATGTCTCAGTAAGGGTATCAAAATTTGACTGAAATAAGTTCGGCTAGTTGTTATTTATAAAATTTAAAGTATTACCAATCGTAATAAAAAACAAAATTTATGACATTGCACGAGCATTTCTACCTAAATGTGGGATATTATATACTACAATGCTAATAAGATTTAAATTACAAATACAGTTATACGTTTAAAATACATTTTTTTCAATTCCTTCTGTTAGCTCACAGTCTCCTGATATATATCTTGTACAAATTTTCAATCGTTAATAAAATAGATTTTTATTTATCCAATCAAGTTCAAATACATTTCTTTTAACCTATAGAGGATGGCAACTGATGTTGAAAATTTTTAAAAAATATTTATTCATTAGTTAAATTTTAAAAAGTTGGGGTGTCTAGGTTTGATTCGAACTGAATGACTTCATGTTTGAAATCCAGCAATTTAGCAATGAGCCAACTTTCCCATAGCTATAATTCCATTTCTCAAAGATGTATATAATTTTTTTGCCCCCGGTTGTTGTCGAAACCTCCATTGTTGCCATAGTTACCACACAATATGATAAATAATACTCTAAGATTTAAAATGAATGAGAAGAATAAAATAGACAAACAAATAAACGGTATGAACCTTGCCTCACAAATGGACGATGCAAGCAATGAAAAAAAAAACGTATAAATAGTAACAAAGAAAAATAATAGTCTAACACTATACACAGAAAGAAAATTGGAAAATTGAATGGAAATTCGCTTTCTATTTTGCCACTGAACATTGATATTTTGACATATGTATATGCATATTTATATTAACTGTAATTATAAAATAAAAAGAAACTAAAAAACCAATTTTCTTTTTTTGATTTAAGTAGGAATTGACTTTTAAAAAAATATTACAAGACTTGTTCATTGATTTTATTATTCAAAATATTTTGTAAATCTTTCAAGATGAAAACTTTGTCTTGTAGCAGAAGTCTCACAATATGAATATTCAAGTCAATTTAAAAAAACGTTTTCACAGTATTTGTTAGTTATAATCAGTACTAATGTTGGGGCGCTAATACATTTATTGTAAGATATTGCTAGGTACAAAGAGAAATATTAAAGGTAAGTTAAATATTTTATATAATTACTGCTATATTTACTATAATTATAATCCATAGTACACAGAACTTACTTCTCTTCATCCTCATCAGACATGTATGTGTATGCAGCTTTCCTTGCCTTCCCACCACCTACTCCAGACCCATCATCTACTGCCATTAGGGCACTAGCATGTTGCATCTCAAAAATAGCATCTTCACAAAAGTTAACAAAAGCTTCCAACTTCTCTTTATCACCACCTTCAGTTACGATTGAGTAGAAAAAGGCACGCTTTGATTCCTGAGTAAATGCAAATCAAGTGTTGTAATGCATATACATACAAGATACAAACAAAAATAAGCAATTAAATGAAGTTTACATTATATTAGTAATATATCTGTAAAATTATAATATTAATAAATATTATCAACTATCTTATATATTATAACTTTACGATTTTCTTTTATTAACGAGAAAGTTGATAAGCTCTTAAATAATTATCTGAACAATTATACAGAGACTGGATTTATAGAAAACACAAATACTTGTTGGGCAACAAACATTTATTTTATCCCTTTTATTTAAATTAGTGTTCTATATAATATGGAAACCATGCATTATATGCAATCATCACATGATGTGATGACGAAAGTGTTTATAATGGGTGTGGAAAAATGTTTTAGAATTAATTGAAGAAATTTTTACCACTTAAAGGGAATGACATACTACAAAAATAACTTTAATATAATACATTAATAAAGCAGTTAAATGTTTTGAAATTAAAGGAGGTATTATGGTGTTTAACATGATAAGATAATATGGGACACAAGAACGATTTTGTTCCTCAGTGAGTCTGAACTAATTTTGTATCTGCACCTCAAAGGATGTTAAAGAGGCAAGACACCAAAGAAGCAGAAAACTTGAGTATTCAATATTGTTATTGAATATTAACAATAAGAATCAATGATTGGTATTTACATTCTTGATACACTTTTTTGTTAGTGTCAAGAAGTGTCTCAGTTCTATGTGTCAAATTAATGTTTTATTCTAGCTAATCGAGTATTAAATTGTTAACAGTAATTATAAGCACCAATAACATTTAGATAATTTTATAACTGTAAAATCTCAAAAAAGAACAGCATGTCTGCTATTTAAGTATATCTTGAATTAGTTGCATACATTTCTAAATGTAATAAATATCTGCTATTTTTTTTCACACAGGTAGTTGTACAAAGAGTAATTATTTGAAAAAACAACAAACTGTTAAGCTGGTATTTTACACTAGCTACATTAAAACACACATTTTATATGAAATAGAATGTCATAATCAGTTTTGAGTTTGGATATGTATACAGTTTTTTTAAATTTGCATATTAGTATTATAAACCAACATTCTAACTAAAAATATATTTTTCAAGTGCTTTCTGAAAATCATATCTTTTATATATTTTAGATTTTTTATGAGTGTATTTGTTTACAATTTAAATGAGACCAGACAAAAACATTTTCTTTAAACTCCATTTTCATGTAAACTATCTATAAATTTAAAAGAATGCATTGTCAACATCTATTATTACATCTTTTCGGTTTTGATAAATAACAGTTCAAGTGATTCTTATATTTATTACAATGTATATATATTCTTTTGATAAATATTTCTTTTATACATATTTGAACATACTTATGGCAACACAGTTAAAAAATGAATGCCACTAAAAATCAACTATGATTAAATTTTGAGGGTTAACATATAATAAACGTTTATTTTTTCTAATAAATATCTATCTTTGTATTGTAACATTCAAAAAAATTTATTAATAGCTATTCTTGTTTTAAACTTTTATCCTCTGATTGTTAGTATTATATCAAGGGTTCTAATCGAATTCATTATATCAGGGTATTTTGAACCAAGGAAAAAAACTGTTACTAAACTATTGTCATTTTAATCCTTCCTATGTTCAACATTACATGTTTAAATATGCAATATAATTCTTGTAGTGTCTCATTAAAAAAAAAATTGTCTTATAAACCTCATTAGTTCTCTGAAAAAATAATAAAATTATGTTTCTAAATGATGAATGTATTTTTAAAATACCTTAATTTGTGGTTTTTCCCATTGCTCAATGTTGGATTCTTTTATTTCAAAATAGACTCGCTCAATACGCTTACTTCCACCTAAAATCTCAATGCGGCCCAAGAACGGTTCAAAATAATTAAGTACACTGCCTGCAGTTTCTAAAAATCGAGCCAACCTAAAAAGTTATTATTAAAATATAAATGTATCAACTGTTGATTTAAATTGATATAAATAGATTTAAAATGAAAAATAATCCAATAAAATGTTTTAAATTAAACTGCTAATTTTTATTTGTCTTCTAAATTGGTTGAATTAAAAATTCAAATCCAAATTTTACAAAAATGGTGTTTCTGAAAACAGTTTAAAAAATTTTTCTGCAATTATGAACCCCAGAGCTAGCAAAATTTGTGTTGCATGACTATTGTTGGCTACCTGATTAATTTAAGAGTTGAGATTTACGATGCACCAATACGTTTAGTGCCACATTGCTTGACATTGCTAAATATTCATGTCTATATTTTGAACAAAATGGTCCTTTTTTTGCTTGCTATGCCTTCATCATAACCAACAGCCAGTAAAGTATTTATTAATTACTGAAAATTAAAAGTAGATACCCCATGATAATTTTTATGTTCAGATGCAAATTAAGCAGTTTGAAAAGTAGGTAACAGACAATAATCTAGACAAAAAGTTAATTATAAACTTGCATATTACTTGTTTGTTACTAGGCTAAAACCAGTATAATTTTGTTGTATTTGCATTTCAAATGGTTACATTTTTAAATTTTAGTTCCCTTTTTTATTTTACATTATGACCAGTGGCCTTTGTCTGGCCTAAATCAGATAATATACGGGAGTTGTATTTTTACCAAGCCTTAAAGAAAGAGAAATTGTGTATTACTAAAGTGAATAAGTCGTTGCGACCAAATTAAAAAAAAAAACAGCAAAATAACATGCTATTTATTTTCTAGAAAAAGTAAAACAATGTGAAAAAATAAACACAACCTTCATGTACCTTTCTCTACCACAATTAGTATCATGAGAAGGTTACAAACACATGTAGCCAGGGTTATTGTTGTTTATTAAATATAATTACAATACTGTACTCTGTATAGTTCTTTTGCAAAATATTCTACACTATAAATACAAAAATTGCCATATTAAAAAAAAGTGATTCCTTGCAATGAAAAATTGCCTCCAATTTTCTTTGACTTATGTCGATTCTCAAATTTATTTTATACTTATTTGTGCAATACACGATAGTGTTTTGTAAGTACTCAAGGAATCACTTTTCTGAACAGCTTTATTACTACAATGTTATAGTAATTATATTTATCTATTAAAAATACCATTTTTCAAAAAAAGTATTATTTAATACCTATACAAACTAAAGGTAGAAATTACTTCAACTTTTAGAATAAAGATAGTTAAAATTTACTACTTATAACTGAACAATATCTACATAGATCTAATTTAAATGAAGAGTATGGATTCTATCTTTAGTTTAAATTTTCCTTTTGATCACCCTAAAATCCTGATCACATGAACAAAGTAGCCTCTGATAAGAAAATATTGTTAATTTTTTTTTGAATTCACCCAATGCAAACATAATCATTATTAGTACGGTTTTCATTTTGAGCATTACATCTATTTGAAAATACATGCAGCTTTTCAACATCATTCATGTTTCTTTTCAAGTAATTAATATTGTTGTATGAGATCACTTCATTCGACCTTTAGTACCTGTGCCCTCATGGTAGAAAAATATTTCCACATTTGAATCTTTCAAATTATGTTTACAAAATACATTAACAGTCAATTAACCTAGGTAAAAGATTTCCTGTACAGGAATACAGAAAAATTGCAAAATTTGCATAAAATCAACATAAATGCCACAACTTTTTAGTGATATGTCTATAACCTTTTTTAACTTGTTATAGTAAAATAATAATTTACCAGGTACCAAAGATAATGAACGCAGTGATTAGGAAATAATTATCCAAAAGAGACAATAATACATAAGTATTTATAACACTGTGAAACCAAAATTAGTTGAACAGAACATGCCTTAAAATAAGTAGGCCTACTGCTTAGAACTATAGCTAAGAAAACTGAGCAAATTATGTTCTATAAACATACTTTTCTGTCAGAAAATTTGATATAATCAATGTTCAAGTTAATGAAAAACAAACAAATTTTAATCAGTTTAAATTTAATCTAATGTCACAACGATGATCATGAACTATGAACTGATTCCTCTATTGAGATTATAAAACATGTAGGTTTGGATTCTTATTTATAAATGTCAATTGTTTTACAGCTCAACACTAACCTTGGTTCATTAGGCATGTGCTCAGATAGGTTAGTAAGTAATACAGCCAAGTTGAAACCAATTTCCTTTGCAGGTTCATGAAATCTTTCAGTAAAACCAATATAATCTATCTTGCCATCATGATTTGTTTCACAACATGCCAGCATAAATTCAATTTCTTCTCTAAAAATAAAATAAAGTTATTATTAGAAATAATATCATTTAATACGGAACAATTAAATATATATTTCATAAATACCATTTCAGTTATCGACTTGTGAACATTTTATATAAGTGGATATATTTGTAAACATATTTTTCATTTGCAGCTTTTCTGTTGTACATCTAAATGTTTTTCTATAAATACACTTTTGGTGTTCAGTTGTCAAAAAAAACCACTACTCACTGATATTTTCAGCAGACTTGTTTCACACTAGGTCAGTACACTGTTCAATGCCGTGAGTCATGGACAAGAGTAGTGAGTGGTGAGTCATGGACAATGCTATCAGTAAGTAGTGAGTCATGGACAAGATTCTTGTCTATGACTCAAGCATTGAACAATTCGCTGAGATAGTGTGAAATGCATCTGCTGAAAAACTATCAGTGAGTAGTGGATTTTTTTACCAAGGTAATACCAAAAGTGAATATTTTCAATTTTTGTTTTGGTACATAATAAGTTCAATAATTGAAAAAAAACTTATTTAGCTTCTGTTCTAAACATTTAACTTCATGAGCAATCAATGGGTTGAAGTATTTAAAAAAAACTAATTTCAGTCTGTAAAATAAAATGATTTTAGGATAGATTTTCACATGTAATATTATTTTTTAGTTATACTTACGGTGTGTAACTTTTTTGTTGTTCCATTTTCTCCTTGAATTCTTTAGGTAGAACCCAGCCTTCGTTGTTCGGATCAATTTCCTGAAATATTTTGGTTTATTGAAAAAATGAGATAGAATAGCTTAACATAAATGAAATAATAATAACAATAATATGATTCTCAAGTCATACGAGTTAAGATAGTTATTTAATAACTTAATCAAATACAAACTTACAATAAATACATTTATGTCATCAGTGTGTATTGCTACACTTTACAAAGTCTAAATTACAACAAATTAGTTACAACAATATGCTCATTTTAAGACTAAAAGAGTATTACATTTCTAAAATATAAGCTACATTTTGTAAAATCCAGTTTTACTCACTGAGGACGATGAATCGGTCTTTTAAACATATCTGACTTCGTTATCATTATCCAATTTGCTGTGAGTTTGTGTTTATTGTAATATTAAACTACATTACCCATTGCATTGTTGTGATATCAGAAGAAAAAAAAATCAAGTAAACTTCTCATGAAAAAGTCAATTTGAATTGTCATTTTTATTCATAAATAGATTTATTTACAATGAGAAAATATTTCAAAATGTTGTTTCAGTTTAATTTATTAATTAGAATGCTTTTGGATAATTACATCTCTTAATACGATTATTATCATCTTTTAAGTTTTATGAAGAAATAATTTTATGAATTCTAACCATTTACTTACAGTTTCTGAAAAAAAAACCTACAGGCTCTGCCCAATATAGAAAAATTCATTAGGCATCTTCTCTTACTAAATAAATTTCAATCAGTATTTCTAGGATTTTAGTGTACAAATAATATTCTAATACATATCTTTTTCTCAACAAAACAATTTAGTGTAAATCTATAGCCTATCTATTACATTCAAATACCTAAAAAAAAACAAAAAAAAAAAAAAAATAGAACTAACAAAAAAATAGAATTCAATTTTACAATAATAAAATAATTTAGTAAGATTAATTTTATAAATTAATATAAAATAATTACTTATTTTATCCACTTACAAAATAATGACTTTTTCAATTTAATAGTATTTCAACCTGTTAATGTATAGTAAATAAAGTAATATAATTTACACACTAGAAAGCTGTTATGAAAAGTAACCTAAACATATATAAAAACTGTTGTATAAAATCATGTTTTGACTTGTGTTAGCTGTATGTCATAGCATAGCTACCGCCATTTATTTTTTATTATTTGAATCTATATAATTCTTAGAATCATAATTCTAAGAATAATTCTTAGAATCATAATTCTAAGAATAATTCTTAGAATCATAACTCTAAGAATTATTCTTAGATTTCAGTGACTGAATACTCACTTATAAAAACTGAGCATTTATATAGCAGAGACATCTAAATAGCATTGTGTATCAGACCAGACCAACAAACCTCATCCTACTCATTGAGTACAACCTGTATACATCTCAGAAAACACATTGTGCCAAGCTATGCAGCAAAGTTTACACAATCGACTTAGTGAATGTGTATGGCAAAACAGACAGCATGTAACTGATGTAATTTAGTGATACCTAATGAAATGTCTACTCTTATAAAACATATTTTCAGTATTAAATAAAATTTGCTAAATTTCTTACATTTTTTCCTATTTATTTAAAAATTTCCTGTTTTTCTTTGGCACCTGGTATCTTTATCAATTCTTTTTAAAATTGTAGATCAAGAGTTACTATAATATTTGTACATGGAAGGATGTATGTATATGTGTGTGTTATGGGTTTGTGTCATTATACATCTGAATGTTCTAGGCTTAGACTTACTTGGAAACTAGGAGAGCTTGTCAGGTCTGAGACTTTCAGGAACATATCAAAATATTTCAATATAAGCTAAAACAAAAGAAACATATTTCATTAAACTTTTATTCTTATTTATTTAACATATTCATAATGTTATAAAAACAACAGTAGTTTTTAGTCAGGCGTCTGTTAAACTTTACAACTAAATAAATCTAAACAGTAATTTTATTCAGTACAATACATTGTATTGTATAATGCACTGTTAGACCAGAGACTGAACTATTATTTTGAATGAACTCAATAATGACTTTCGTAAAACAATAGATGTAGAATTTGTTTTTTTATTGGAAGATGGAAAAAGATTTGACTTTATTTACTATTACTAGAAAAAATAAACATTGCAAGTTGAATATTTGTGAATTATTACTAGACTGAGTAAACATTGTGACCAAAGAGGGGAATATAGGCAGCACTAAGACCGGACCAAGAAAACATTCCATGCAAATACATGCTGCTAGTAATTCCCTGTTTGGCCGTAATGTTTATTTGGTCAGGTAGTATATGCTGAAAAGAGGGTGTATGAATGGTTAATTTACCAAGCCATAAAACTGTTTGTGAAGAAATAGCATGTATGATTAAAAACTAAATAATTAGATGGCAATTATTATAAAAACAAAATGGAAATTATTATCCTCTGCAGATTTACAATTAGGGTCCTATTATTTGGTGCCTCATATTATAGAGTTCAAAAGTTATGAAGCTAAATATTTAGATTATAATAAAATACTGAGATATAATGCAATTCTACTGTAGTGATCTCTAATAACATGGAAACAAAAGAAAAAGAAAATAATGGTTTTATTTATAGGAAAACATATCTAAAAAAAGTTAACCAATATTATAACACTGATAAATATACTAATTAAATATAGGAACCACTAGGTTTTCCATTATTTTGAATTTTTAAAACTGTTAAGTTTTTATGTGAATATAATATTTTTTAACCAGGTGATTGAAAAATTTAAATGGTCTTGTGTTCCAAAATCCTCAATAAACTTTGGAAACCCAGCTCTGAAGGGAAGGGAAGGGGTCATACAGAAACAAAATGTATTCCAGGAATCTGCAACGAAAATCATTGAATATTTTTATAGACAAACTTTGAAACATGTTAATTTAAACCTGCTATTTAGGAAACAAATAATAAATTTACAAATAATATTTTAATATTATTGAAATATATTACCTCAACATTTGAAGCTGATTCAACAAGAGTGTCCACCATTTGTTTTCCAATTGTACCATTAACAACATTTCCTATAACAGAAAAAAATATATTTTATTATGATCTGTAAGAGAAAATAATTATTTAATGATATAATGAACTACTTAATCATTTCTTGTTATCAAAAATTTACAATCCAACCTCGCTAGTCCAGCCCTCAGTTGTTCGGGCTCCCTCTACCCATGATTGTTTGAAAAAACAATTCTGCAAACTATTTATACATTACATATTTTATTAAGTTCATTAGAGCTTAGCTAGTGAGAACCATTCACAACGGTAAAAATTAAAACACTTAACTCTAAATCTCACCTCACATTAGTTTATTAAAACAAGCACACTAGTTTATTAAAATAACCAGACTAGTTTCAAAGACGATGTCACTAGATTGGCTACTCCTGCATTGATGAAGGCAACATCATCTTTAAAACTAGTCTGGTCATTTTAATAACCTCGTGTGCTTGTTTTAAGAAACTAATGTGTAGTGAGATTTAGAGCTAACGGTTTTAATTTTTATCGTTGCACATATTTTTGTAAAACAAAACAGTAATATGTTGTAGTAGAAAGTTTACATAATACAAAACCAAAGTACTAAAAGTGCTAAAAATTTTTAAGGAACTAGACAATATAAGGTTTTGTTTCCTTAAGGTCAAGCTAGATCCAGCATCATAAATTAGAAAGATTTGTTTGGAACCAAAACTTTCACACTGGTGCAAGGGGCCAAGGTCTACACTCCGTGTGCTACTACAAAATACATAGAATCTCTCATTCGGAATATCTAGTGGTAATTAAACTTTAATGTTTTTGTCTAAGGCCTTTGCAAACGAAATACTTAGTCTGGTCAATGCACTTGATGCGGGTAGTTGACATAGCGTATTTTTTTACTATTTTTACTTTTTCGTTCCCTTATTTTTTTTACTATATTGTTAGTGTACTTCAGTGTATATGTACAGTGTATTTTGCTTGTGGATTTGTTGTGTGAAGTTTTGGAAATACAGTAGTTATTATTTTTGTTTGAAAGTGATTAATTAACAATGCACTCTGTGACTATTGAACAAAAGGTTGCTGCTTGATAAAGATTGAATGCAGGAGAGTCAGCAAAGAAACTTGCAAAAGATTATAACATGGAAAGAGAACAAAAGGAGATTGGAAACAAAATCCTACAGAAATTGAAAAATGGTACCATCAAGTACCATCAAGAAAAAGAACAATGAAAAGGGAAGAATTTAAAGAGTTAGTTGGAAGCTTTGATTTTGTGGTTTGTAAAGAATGGTAAAAAAAGAACAGATTTTGGGACTTTTGTTAAGAGAAAAACGCTTTTATAATGATTTAGTAAACAATTACTAAGAATTTATTTCAAGTGAAGGATGACTAGAAAATGGAAGGTACGTTACGGCATTTAGCAACTGAAGGTCAGTGATGAATGATTATCGGCTGATAAGTCAAGCTTTGCAAGCTTCAAGATGGACTTTTACAAATTGATAGATAGAGGGGGTTAAGTGGTAAATAAATATAATATTGTGATGAAACTGGACTTAGTTTTCAAAATGTTGCCTAATAAAACTTTAGCAAATAGAGAAGAAAACATTGCTCCTGCTCCAAGTCATAAAAAGAAGAAGGAAAAAGTTACAATGTTAGCTTGCAGTAATATTACTGGACTACACAAGCTGAAACTGTTAATGATATGGAAAATAAGAAAGCCTTGTTCTTTTAAAAAAATTAAAAGACATTGTCCAGCTTCAGTTTTACTACACAAACCCAGGCGCGTATCCAAGGGGGGGGGGGCGATGGGGCGATGTGTTGAGGTTAGGTTTTTTTGTGAATTTATTGTATATATTTTTTATAATGTGTTTGTTGTACAACAAACTACAACCGGAACACAAAAATAATGAAAATAAAAAAAATATACCTAAAATATAAATACACCAATAACAAAATAGAAAAAATAACAAATATATACAACAAAGAATACTACACTCCAACATACAAACCAAACAACAAAATAATAAAATATCTTAATAACACAAACCACAAAACAAATTCAGAAAAACATAACCTATCAGGAATTTACAAAATTACATGCAACAACTGTAACGCTTTTTACATAGGAAAGACAACCAGAACATTTAAAATAAGATTTGAAGAGCATTATAGAGCATTCAAAAACAAAAATTCAAAAATATCAAATGTTGCAGCACACCAAATACCACATAAACATGAAATAACAAATTACGAAAATAACCTAACCATACTTGAAATAAATAATAACCCAATAGAACTAAACTCACTAGAAAAATACCACATTTATAAAAACATACACAACAATTTAATGAATCTACAAACAACATATACAGAAGACATACTATATAAAAACATCATACACACAGATCAAGAGAAAGTGCGTGTAACGTCAACAAATACCAATATCACGGACCGAACATCTACACCAGAAATATATCAGTGATTCGACAATGGTCAAGTGACCGAAAGGTGCCTCATCACTCAAGGTAAAATTATTGCACTTAATGGTGGATAAAATTACTTACAATAGTAATATATTAACTTCATAAAGTCAGTGCAACGGATAAACAATGGATAACGTAAAATATCAAGAATATATATATATATATATATATATATATATATATATATATATATATATATATATATATATATATATATATATATATATATATATGAATGAATTGTTACTATCTGGAGCACATCCGTTCATTCTGCAGTCCATAAATTCGCAGTTCTGATGTTTCGCTAGAATCTCATCCAGCATTGACGAGGTGAATGCTCGTCAATGCTGGTTGAGATTCTAGCGAAACGTCGGAACAGCGAATTTATGGACTGCAGAATGAACGGATGTACTCCAGATAGTAACAATTCATCATATTTTTCCATCCGTGAAGGAATACGTATCAGCATATATATATATATATATATTTAGGTTAGTTTTGGTTGGTAAAGATTATTTAGATTTTTTGGACTAGGAGACTGACAGACTTACCTTGGTAAGAGTCCACACTGTAGTCTTGAAATAGAAACACATAAAAGCACTTAAACAATGATATATATCAACCACACAGTGGTCTTTATCAATCGAAGAGAAAACACAAAAAGAAATATGAGAGAATGAAATAAAATAAATATAAGTTGTAATCACAGATTGTGTAGAGTAGAAATCAGATGACACAGATGCACAGATTAAAGATATATATATATATATATATATATATATATATATATATATATATATATATATATATATAAATTGTTTCCATGAGCATATGAGTGATTATAGTTTATATAAGTCTGTCAGGGGAAAAGAGATAAGGCTATTGGGAAAAAAAAAAAAAAAAAAAAAAAAAAAAAAAAAAAATTAAAAAAAATGGATTTATCTGATGTTGAGGTTAGGGGATTCTCTGGACTTAGTATACCACTGGTATGATAGTTCCCACCTTCTCAGTTCTGAGGGATTGCAATCAGGGGGGAGTGATTTAATTATTTTTGTGGTATAGCAGTCATCAAAAGTTGCGATGTTGTGACTCGCAGCATGTTGAGCTGTTGGTCTATCCATATTCATAATTTTAACATCATGTCTGTGGCCATTCATTCTGATATTCAGACCATCCGTGGTCAGGCCTATGTACTGTGCTGAGCAAAGTTTACATTGTAGCTGGTATATGACATTTTTCGATGGTCAATTATGATGACCCTGTATTTTGAAGACCATTTTTGTTGTTTGGCTGTTGAAACTATTTGCTGAGGGGTGTATTGGACACGTCTTGCATCTAGGTCTATTGCATGGGAAGGAGCCATGAGGAAGTTTGTGTGGTTTCTCTGCATCAGGGTTTGGTAGTTTAGGATGTACTAGGATGTTTTTCAAGTTGGGAGGTTGCTTGTACCCAATTTGCGGTGGATCGGTGAAAAGATTTTTGGTGTGGACGGAAGCTTGAAGAATTTTGAAGCCATCTCTCAATATCTTGTTGAGTTTATGTAGACCAGGATGGTAGTCTGTTATTAAAGAGAGTTTATTTTGTTCTGTTTGTGGTTTGGGGCGAACCGAGGATTGTGCTGAATGAATTTGGTTTTCAATGAGTCTTTTTGGGTATCCTCTTCTCTGGAAGGCTGTTGATATCTTTCTATTAAAATCTTCCAATTCCCTATCATTCGAACAGATTCTCTTACCCCTGATTGCTTGACTGTATGGAATGGATCGTTTTATGTTTATTGGGTGGTTGCTGTCGAAATGGAGATATTGTAGGTGGTTTGTCGGTTTGATGTGAATTCCTGTGTTGATATTTCCATTCTGGAGTGTTACCTCTACATCCAAAAAGGTGATGGCTGATGTAGATTTCTCCCAGGTAAATTGAAGTGTGGAGAATTGTGTCAGGCTGTCTAAAAATGCCTCAAGTGTTGAAGCACCCTGTGTCCAAATTAGGAAGATGTCATCTATATATCTATACCAACATAATGGCTGGTGTGTTTGTGTCTTTAGAAAACTTTCTTCCAACAATCCCATGTACAGATTTGCGTACGATGGTGCCATTCTGGTGCCCATTGCTGTTCCCTTTATTTGAAGGTAGTTCCTTCCCTCAAACTGAAAGTTGTTCTTCTCGAGGATGAACCTGGTCAGGTTCACAAGAAAAGGTGTAGTGGGAGAAGGCTTGCCTGGACGTTTGTTTAGAAAATTCTCTATTGCAGATAGGCCGTGTGCATGAGGGATGTTGGTATAGAGAGAGGTGACATCTATGGTGACCAAAATAGTTACCGGGGGTAGAGGTACAGATATTTGTGAGAGTCGGTCTATGAAATGATTGGTGTCCTGGGTATGTGATGGAAGGTTCTTTACTAAGGGTTGAAGGTGTGAGTCGAGGAAAGCTGAAATTCTTTCCGTTACTGAATTGCAGCCAGCAATTATTGGTCTACCAGGTGGAGGGATTATGTTTTTATGGATCTTTGGTAATATATAGAATTGAGGAGTAGAGGGGTTTTCATTATATAATAATTTTAGAGATGTTTCCGAAATGTTTTGTTCAGGAGCTGTATATTTGAGTAGGTCCGAGAGTAAATTGTTGAATTGTTTGTTTGTTTTTTTATTTATTTTTTATTTTTTTTATTTTTTTTTTTTTCCCAATAGCCTTATCTCTTTTCCCCTGACAGACTTATATAAACTATAATCACTCATATGCTCATGGAAACAATTTATATATATATATATATATATATATATATATATATATATATATATATATATATATATCTTTAATCTGTGCATCTGTGTCATCTGATTTCTACTCTACACAATCTGTGATTACAACTTATATTTATTTTATTTCATTCTCTCATATTTCTTTTTGTGTTTTCTCTTCGATTGATAAAGACCACTGTGTGGTTGAAATATATCATTGTTTAAGTGCTTTTATGTGTTTCTATTTCAAGACTACAGTGTGGACTCTTACCAAGGTAAGTCTGTCAGTCTCCTAGTCCAAAAAATCTATATATATATATATATATATATATATATATATATATATATATATATATATATATAATGCAACGATCGCCTTGCCCAAAGCAAGTCACTGGGTACGCGCCTTCAATCCAGATCAGCACTTGGATGAATACAGACATTTTGGTATTTTGACAAGTTTATTACTGCTGTAAAGAAACATTTTCGAGAACAAAATTTACCTAGTAAAGCTCTACTGAATCTAGACAATGCCCCGACACACCCATCTGTTGAAGATTTAAGGTATGGGGACTAAAAATGCTTAGTCTTGTATCCAAACATAAAGTCAATCTGTCAACCAATGTCAGAATCTTAGAATCACTTAAAAAAGTATTTATGGAAAATGCTATTTGCACACATGGGAAATCCAGTCAACCAGTCTGGTCTAAGGATAAAGATTCCACCTACCTCATTAGAAAGTTAATTTAAAAAATCAGAATCTTCACTGAACATACAAGAAAGCAAGTTGATAAAAATATGTATATAATTTCAAATATTTATTAAAACAGTAATTATTTTTTGTTCTCAAGATGCAACTAAAAAATTATTTTGAACAACTTAAGAAATGTAAAAGGTTAGTATAGTTAGCCCATTTTAAAAATAACTTGACCAACTTTTTAGCTATTTAATGCATCTTTTATTTATTACTTAAAATTATTAATAAGTTTGTGTAAGCCATTATATTACATATATAAGTTTAAAAGTATTGTTGAATGTCATGAAGAGCAGAATCAATCTTTAATATACAATTGTTGGCATACCTTCAAGCATTGATAACATCATTGTGATCATATCCTTTTGCAAATTGAGCAATTCCTTCAGAAGATCAACCTGACTAGAATGTTTTGAAAGTTTATCTTGCATATGTGAAAAAAGGAACAGAAAACCACCAACTGCATCCCATAATCTGAAAATAGATATTTAAATGTTTAAAAATAAATGAAATATTGTTCAATAAAAATTCAAGTTTCCAATTTCAATAACAGATGTAATCAATGTTGAGGAATTCACCTGTGTGAATTATCTTATGGATTTGTATCTTTAGAGTAAGCATTATTGAAAGAAGGTGTAAATGTTACCTATATTACACGTCTTGCGATGCCCAACCCACTGGAATTGCGTTGAAGCTATAATCACCAAATTATTTGTACAAGACACATTAGAAGTAGCAGTAGTTAATATAGTCATACTTTTGTAGACGGATGGCTAAACAAATTTTGTGTTTCAGTTATCAGTGTCAATTTAAAATATCGTGTGTTTGGGTTAACAGTGTGGTTTGATTTCTGTTTAATAGTAAATGTTGATGGTGATATCATAATTAATTTTTAATGTAAACACCATAAAAATTGATTAGTTTCTAATGAAAATGATAGATGGAGTATTTGTAATTTAGTGCCATACTCAATTATTGACTGTTTACTGACAGTTACTCAATTATGATAACAGAGTTAAAGATGACAAGGACAAACCATGAGAAGCCAATATAGCATATATTCTACTAGTGTAAATTAGTATTGTGGTTTCCACTCCCCAAAGTGGAGAACAATAAACTCATTCTTTACTGTCTACTCTGTATGTGCCAGGCCTGACTAGTAGTGCTTCCATTGGGAATAATTGGTTACATATTTTTGAATAATCCTTGTAAATTTTATGATACATTAGCCTCTACCACTTTACTAGCCCAAGTTACCTCAAAAAATGTGTTTATTGTTTACATTATTATTCTGAGTGAACTTTGTTTTTTTCCTTCTGTCATGTATTTCACAATGCAATACAGATCGATAATGTTTTTTTTTTCTGGCGAAAAACCAATTGTGGTTATCATCGCCAAACAAAATCTAACATGGAATGCAATATTTTAAATAAAACTAAATAAATTTAAATACAACAAAAATTACAAAACAAAAAACAACATAACAATAAATAACAAAAAACAACAATAAATCTATAACAATAAAAAATTGAAAAAAAACTATAAATAACAAAATAACAACAAAGAACAATATAACAGTAAATAAATAATAACAATATGTAAAATAATAATAGGTAACAATTTATCAATAAATAAATCTCAATAACAATAACAAGAACATAAAATAAATTAAATTTAAATAAATAAAAGAAACAGAGAATTATATGTATAAATAAAAAAAATATATTTTAAACATTAAATTTTAAAAAAATATTTTCAAGTGGTGCAAGAAAGCGATGACTTGGTCAATGGTCGAGGCATCGTCCCTTAGCACCACCTTTAAACTGCCTTTTAAATTAAAAAGGGCACGAATATTGCTTAAACTAACACAATCTACTAAAATATGTTTTATTGTGAAGATATCACCACAGTATTGGCATATTGGTGGATCTTCACGACGTATCAAATATTCATGAGTTGCAAAAGAGTGGCCAATGCGAAGGCGTGTAACCACCACTTCCTCCCTACGTTTTGAACGAACTGAAGACCTCCATGGACGGACGGTATCTTTAATTTCCTTAAGCTTTTTCTAAATTACGGTATGCCACTCGTCATTCCAAGCAGCGAGCAATAAATGTTTTGCAAAACATACACAATCAGATGCCATAACTTGTTGAGTAATAGGCACCAAACTTGTAGCTTTCTTCGCCGCTTTATCCGCTTTTGTGTTTCCAAGTATTCCGTAATGTCCAGGAACCCAACAGAAAGTTACCCCCACACCCCTCAATTGAAGCCTGTGTACAGCACACAAAATGTCCCCTACTAAAGGGTTGACAGAGAAAACATCCTGAAGAGCCTGAAGAGCACTTTTGGAATCCGAACACAAAAGATAATGGGAAGGTCGAGATTGAATGACGGTCAAAGCTTTAAAAATAGCAAATAGTTCTGCCATGAAAACAGTGCAAGCTGAGCGCAATCCGTACGTGTAGGTACGTCCAGACACATGAAACACACACCCAACGCCATTGTCCAGTTTAGATCCATTCGTGAAAATAATCTCACTATACTGGTGGGATCTGTATATTGCCAAAAACTCCTGGTAGTACACCACATTAGGAGTATTGCTTTTTATAAAACAGTTATTAAACACTACATTAAATGCCGGATGTTTAGGTTTGCATCGAATATTGTAGCATCTGATGTTGTCTTGAAAGAGCGGGTTCCCCAGCCTCGACAAGAAGACTAGGGATTGGGCTAGTTCTAAATGCACCAGTAGCAAGTCGAAGTCCAGAATGGTGGACAGCATCGAGAGTTTTCAGAACTGTAAGTCGCGCGGATGAATAGGCTTGACAGCCATAATCAATGCTCGATCTAATGACCGCGCGATAAAAGCGAAGAATACTAGTTCTGTCTGCTCTCCAATTCGTACCACTAAAGACTCTTAACATATCCAATTTCTTGTTGCATCTCACCTTCAAATCACGAACATGTGGGATCCATGAGAGTCTTTTATCAAATAAAAGACCTAGAAATTGAACACTATCCGTGGTTTAAAGTTGAATCCCATCAAGATAAAGGATCGACTCCTGGTGTTGCCTATGACGACTAAATGCTACACATTGGGTCTTCGAAGCAGAGAATTTAAAACCTGTAGTTCTTGACCATTCCTCTAATCTGCTTATTGCTAACTGCAAAGATCTTTCCGCAGTTGCCATACTACGAGCAGGCACATATATACAAAAGTTATCTACAAAGAGTGAACAGTGTACTGGAGATCGTATATAATTCGTGATACTGTTTATTGCAACGGCAAATAGCGTGACGCTCAACACGCTGCCCTGCAGTACACCATTCTCCTGCTTATAACTGTTAGAATACATGCCACCAAGACGAACGCGGAAAGATCTATTGATAGAAAGTTAGCGATGAATGCTAAGACATTCCCTTGTATACCCCATGATTTTAAAGTGTTCAGAATTCCTCTTTTCCATGCCATATCGTATGCCTTCTCAAGGTCGAAGAAAACAGCAAGGAGTGTTTGACGCAAGAGAAAGGCATTTTGAATAGCGGATTCTAACAAAACCAATTGGTCAACGGATGATCGTCCTTGCCTAAAACCACACTGTTCGTTGCAAATAAGGTCATTAGTTTCTAGGTACCAGACAAGACGGCGGTTGACCATCTTCTCCAATAGTTTGCATAAGACGCTTGTAAGGGATATAGGTCTATAACTACTGGGATTGGTTTTGTCTTTACCTGGCTTCAAAAGAGGAATTACAGTCGATTTTATCCATGCATCAGGGAAAGAGCGCTCCTAGAATAAACGATTGTATATTCGAAGGAGGACGGTAGATGTTTCAGCTTGGAGTACACAATGGAATGAGGACCTGGTGCAAAGTCCTTCGTTGACGCAAGAGCTGACTCCAATTCCCCTATAGAGAAAGGAGTGTTCAAAGGAGAGTCCCTAGACAACCCAACAGTAAACGGTATTGCTTCTTCCTTCAGTTTATAAATCTGGAATAATCATTTATAGGCTGTAGTAGCAGAAAAGTTAAAAAATGATGTTCCAGGTACATTAGCAATGTCATCACTGTTTGTGATTAATCTTCCATCCGGTTGCTTCAGCGCAATGGCTGGCAATGGAGTGGAAGTACCACAAACTGATTGTAGTTTCCTCCACACTGTGGAGGACGGAGTAGTTCCTTTAATTGTGCTAATGTACTGTTCCCAAGAGTTCTTTCTACTCAGCCTAAATATCCTCCGTGCTTTTGCACGGAGTATTTTATACTCCTGAAGGTTTCCATTTGTCGGTTGTCGCCTAAATCCCCTTAGCGCTCTTCGTCGTAAACGGAGGATTTCTGTGCATTCATCGTTCCACCACGGTACAGGCGGTCGGTGTGGATGTGCAGAGGTTTTTGGAATGGTCTCTACAGCGGCAGTTAAAATAGCTTTTGAAAAATTTTCTATTATTTGAATAACCCCCTTTGAATAATTCAAGGATCTGTGGGGAGACATAGATACCTTGACCTGGTCAAAGAAAGAGGTCATTTTAGGTAGAGCACGGGTTTGTCTCTCGGCGGAAGTCACAACTAACAGTGTTCCGTTTATAAGTTTCTTAATAGAGGCTACTGGACCTCCAGCACAGGCAGTAATAGCCTTGTTAATCAGGAAAGG
Organism: Prosapia bicincta; assembly: GCA_036971475.1. NCBI lineage: Eukaryota > Metazoa > Arthropoda > Insecta > Hemiptera > Cercopidae > Prosapia > Prosapia bicincta. The sequence goes on from JBAIZL010000001.1 coordinate 39,716,411, forward strand.
AGAAACTTTGGAAAGATCTTTCCCTACTTCGACACTAGATACAACTAAATACTTTGCTGATGGCAATGTCTGTGACGTTGCCACCATAAACCTTTTACTCAAATCTTTACTAATATGATCGTTAGGAGAATCCTGGCGAGTCCTCTTCAGACTAGTCATATTTGAGGTGGTTTTTGAATCCATAAATATTTTTAGCCAGCCATCGTGTCAAGCGTTACGGGCGAGACTATAGGAGCGGGTACACCCTTGGATCACATTAAGATCATTTCCAACCCTCAGAACTCTGAGATCTATAGCTTTTCTCCTTAGCTCGACTGTGTACTTAGAACTCCTTAGAACTCGTAATACTGTGCACAGGCTCCGACACCCATGGACCGCGGACACTCCCTGACCAAGGACCAAAGCGGCTGATAGAACAGAAACTGCACTTACGTCTTCGGCAGAGCAAGCTCACATCAGCGTCCCAGACCCGAGTTTGTCAAGCTCTGGAGTTTTCAGCACTCCCAAAGCGCAACAGTTCTGACCAGTCAAAAATCGAAGATGTAAGTGTTGAAATGTGTATAGATTGTGTTGGTTTGTGTATGCTTTGTGAGTGAGTGGTGTAGTGTTAGGCTAGGGTACCGCGAGGGACGCCAAACCCCTCGTAGGTGCGGCTAGTCCGCAACCCCGGCGGCAGATCGATAATGTAAACGCAGGCATAGAGAAGGCTTTATGACATGTTCCAGTCAATTTATAGCTGTGATTAGTAGACACTTGTTTACAATATTATGACATACTTCTTTTTCCAAAGTCCATGTCCAAGTCTAATATTTTGTCTTTGACTCTTATTTACAGTAGTTAGTTCATTAGCTATTATTGACAGTTATTGTTTATCTGTTCAGAACGCTTGATTTATTTTTATGTTTTTGTTTTTACCGGATATTGTTCCGCGTTTCCAAAATATAGAGTATGCTACACCCAGGAAGCATGTAAAAAGTATATAAGAACTCAGCTGCTAGACTTGGCTATGTGGAATTTGTATGTTCTGTATAGAAAATCGGGAGGAATGAAAGTCTACCTGCTGAAGTTCAGATTGGAGCTACTCAATAGTATTATTGAAAAGATTGAATCTGCAGCTAGGGATCAGCATCCTAGCTCAACACCCCTTATGCTAACAGGGCATCACCACCCAGAGACACTACCACAAACTGCCAAAAAGACAAATCCAACTTAACAATGTGTATTTTGAGCCCATACACTTGATGCAAATGGCAAAAAAATAAGCGAAGAATCCAGATATTTCTGTCCTGACTGTGATGTAGCACTTTGTGTTACACCATGTTTTAAAATTTACCATAATCTTGCGAATATATAAAACCATTTTACGCAGTTACTTAGATATTTATTGATGCAAGTGTATATTTTTAGTGCATTTTTTTTGTGTAAATGAATTTACATTTCTTATGAGTGTGAAAATGAATCATTCATCATGTTAGTGACATACTACATTTAAAAGCAGCAATATTTGCAAAAGAATTGCATAATTCGCAATTTACAAAAAAACCAAAACAAATTCTGAGCACCAGGAAGGTGCCAATGGTGTTTTGGGACCCTAAAGGTGTCTTACTCATTGACTACATTCCTAGAGGGGAGAAGATAAATGCAGTGGCCTACTGTGAGACACTTCATGAACTCCACTGTTAATCAGTGGTTTAACACATTGGCAACAACAGAGTATGCAGACGGCATAAAAAAGCTGGTAAAAGAGTATAACAAGTGTTTAAACTTAAATGGTGACTATGTGGAAAAGTAATTTAAGTATTAAAATCTTTGTGTAACAAGTTTTATTTTAATACATAATCTGTTTAAAAAACATTCTTTACTTTCTGAACAATCAGAGTAATTGGTTTATTATGAAATGACCAATTTTAGACAAATAAAATTTGAAACAACCTTAATTAGTTTAAAATATAATAGAATAAATAAATTTGTTGGTCCTGAATTCAGGATTCCAGTTTGGAAAGGTAATGTTTTAAAAATAATTAAAAGTAGTTTCAAATTTTACTGTCTATATTTGCTTGTAATCATACAATTACATTAAAATTTTAAATAGAGTGAATAAAATATTAATTTTTATTTATTCTTTTAGTAATATTATCTACTTAAAAAGTTAAATGTAGTTGGTTTATTGTTGGAACAATTCTAAAATAAGATTACAAGAATTAATATGGCATGTATGAACACCTAAAATAATTTCATGCAATATAATAATGATAAAATTGATTTAACTATTAGTTGTCCAACAATTCAAACATATAAAAAAATTGACAAAAATACAAAATGTCATATATCAGTCATTAATATTTTAATTGAAACTGAGATTTAAAAAAAAATCTTTGTTTAGGCAATAAAACTCTACCAACACACAAAATAAAAGCACCTACTTATAAATAATTTATACCCTTACACAACAGTAATATAAACTTAATAAATTACCTTGAATGGGCTAAAGCCTGCTGATTCTGAGTACAAGGACCTTGTATAACTTCAGAAAGTGTATTGAAAACCTGACTTGCAACTCCAATAGCTTTAAAGAAATTAGCTTTACCTGCAGGATCAATCAACTCTTTGCTTGAATAGTGCCAATAAAAGTCCATGATGGATTCCTAATACATCATTCATTATTGTAATTTTTTTCAATGTAAGCTATGAGAAAAACACATTTGTCAGAATCATACTTTTATTATTTTATTTTGAATAAAAATTATTTAAATTTCTGTAAGGAATTCTTTAAAAACATTTATATGAAAATAAGTGTTCTTAAAATAAAATTCTTCCTAAAATGTTCTGTTTTATAATCATTCTCATATAAATACAAATATACTGTTTCAATAGCATTTATAGTACTCATAATGCAACTAAGAACAATAACAAAATTTCAAGTTATACGTGGATACTGTTTTCTATGACGGACAGTGAATCTTTAAAGTTGAACTTTGAAATAACACAATTTGACATTATTGAACTAACAATTAAGTTACATTATAATATATGTTATAAGTTTTAAAGCAAAGATTTTGTTGACCGTTGTGAATAATAAAAAGTTTGAGTTTGGTTTGTTTTATTTTATGTGGGACTTACAGCTAGATCTAATTCAATCACAAAAATAGAAGAAATCTACTCTTTCAACACCTTTAAAATTTATGCCTAACATTGTGTTACTATGTTTCTGTTCTTACTTTCAGTTCGCCAATTTAAATAAATGTCAAATCTTGTTGAATAAATGTTAAAGTTTTCCTGTAGATTCAAAAAATACTTTTTTGTTAAAACACTTTTATTCAACTATTAGAAAATGAATTCCTTATATGAAAACAATTACACTAATTTAGACACCTAATAATATGTTTCACTTGCGTATTATAGCTTTTACTTTTTTGATTTTTGAGGATAACTATTTTGGGAAGAGTATCCCATTGTCAACTAATGTAACTGACCTCATAGTATTTCAGATTAGGGTGGAGGTAAGGTGGGGTAGGATAGGTATATTGGTGGATTGTTTTTGAGAGTTTTGGGGGTTATGACATCAAAAACTGTTTGTGAGTTATAATGCAATTGGGTGTTAAGTGTAGCTTATATATTTAACACTTAATATATAATAATTAAAGTGTTTAATATATACATATTTATATATAATTATTTATTATAATATATATATATATATATATATTTTTTTTTTTTTTTAGGTTAGTTTTGGTTGGTAAAGATTATTTAGATTTTTTGGACTAGGAGACTGACAGACTTACCTTGGTAAGAGTCCACACTGTAGTCTTGAAATAGAAACACATAAAAGCACTTAAACAATGATATATTTCAACCACACAGTGGTCTTTATCAATCGAAGAGAAAACACAAAAAGAAATATGAGAGAATGAAATAAAATAAATATAAGTTGTAATCACAGATTGTGTAGAGTAGAAATCAGATGACACAGATGCACAGATATATATATATAAATTGTTTCCATGAGCATATGAGTGATTATAGTTTATATAAGTCTGTCAGGGAAAGAGATAAGGTTATTGGGGAAAAAAAAAAAAAAAAAAAAAAAAAAAAAAAAAAAAAAATTGATTTATCTGATGTTGAGGTTAGGGGATTCTCTGGACTTGGTATACCACTGGTATGATAGTTCCCACCTTCTCAGTTCTGAGGGATTGCAATCAGGGGGGAGTGATTTAATTATTTTTGTGGTATAGCAGTCATCAAAAGTTGCGATGTTGTGACTCGCAGCATGTTGAGCTGTTGGTCTATCCATATTCATAATTTTAACATCATGTCTGTGGCCATTCATTCTGATATTCAGACCATCCGTGGTCAGGCCTATGTACTGTGCTGAGCAAAGTTTACATTGTAGCTGGTATATGACATTTTTCGATGTACAATTATGATGACCCTGTATTTTGAAGACCATTTTTGTTGTTTGGCTGTTGAAACTATTTGCTGAGGGGTGTATTGGACACGTCTTGCATCTAGGTCTATTGCATGGGAAGGAGCCATGAGGAAGTTTGTGTGGTTTCTCTGTATCAGGGTCTGGTAGTTTAGGATGTACTAGGATGTTTTTCAAGTTGGGAGGTTGCTTGTACCAAATTTGCGGTGGATCGGTGAAAAGATTTTTGGTGTGGACGGAAGCTTGAAGAATTTTAAAGCCATCTCTCAATATCTTGTTGAGTTTATGTAGACCCGGATGATAGTCTGTTATTAAAGACAGTTTATTTTGTTCTGTTTGTGGTTTGGGGCGAACCGAGGATTGTGCTGAATGAATTTGGTTTTCAATGAGTCTTTTTGGGTATCCTCTTCTCTGGAAGGCTGTTGATATCTTTCTATTAAAATCTTCCAATTCCCTATCATTCGAACAGATTCTCTTACCCCTGATTGCTTGACTGTATGGAATGGATCGTTTTATGTTTATTGGGTGGTTGCTGTCGAAATGGAGATATTATGTTGGTATAGATATATAGATGACATCTTCCTAATTTGGACACAGGGTGCTTTAACACTTGAGGCATTTTTAGACAGCCTGACACAATTCTCCACACTTCAATTTACCTGGGAGAAATCTACATCAGCCATCACCTTTTTGGATGTAGAGGTAACACTCCAGGATGGAAATATCAACACAGGAATTCACATCAAACCGACAAACCACCTCAATTTTTTTTTTTTTTTTTTTTTTTTTTTCCCCCCCCAATAACCTTATCTCTTTCCCTGACAGACTTATATAAACTATAATCACTCATATGCTCATGGAAACAATATATATATATATATATATATATATATATATATATATCTTTAATCTGTGCATCTGTGTCATCTGATTTCTACCCTACACAATCTGTGATTACAACTTATATTTATTTTATTTCATTTTCTCATATTTCTTTTTGTGTTTTCTCTTCGATTGATAAAGACCACTGTGTGGTTGAAATATATCATTGTTTAAGTGCTTTTATGTGTTTCTATTTCAAGACTACAGTGTGGACTCTTACCAAGGTAAGTCTGTCAGTCTCCTAGTCCAAAAAATCTATATATATATATATATATATATATATATATATATTTTCAAGTACTTTAATGTAAAACTAGCTCATGTGATAATGGAATTAAATAATAAGAAAACGATCAATTACTTACCTGAAGCCGTAACAAGTAATCAACAGTACAGATGACAACATTTACAGTTGTTGTGTTACCTGCTTGTGTTCTTAAATAATTTTGCCAGTCTGAAAATAGATATACCAGTTATTTACAAACTCTGAAATATAAACCAAGATAAGAAATAATAGAGATGTAAAAGATTTTTAAAGATAAGCTATAACTGTTCCTAAGCAATAATTATCTTAAACTATGTACAGGTGGGTTCAACTTATTTTGAAATAATAAAATCTAACTAATCAACAGGAAAATATTTAATTTTTTGCAGTTTTAGAATATAACACCCTAATACCTTTGAATGAAATTTAAGTTGTACCTTTCATGATTATCTTGTACCCTGTTAGTTTTCTACCTATCATATATAATATAGTTCCAACTTCTTGGTCTTTTATTATAAAAAAATTAACATTTTGGAAAAAAATCAGATGTTTTATTATTTATGCCTAAGTTGAAAATATCCTAAATATTATGTTAATTACAATAATACAGTATTACTACTTTCAAATTTTAATGAAATGTTTCTTATTTGCTTAAAATCAATAACATTTTATAATTTGAGGCCAATTAGAAAATATTAATCACGAAATAATTAAACGAAATAATGTATCTAGTAAAATGAAGTGGACAAACTCTTACTAAAGGAAAAGAAACTTTTAATTTCTTGAAAGAAATTTTAAACACTATGTTTACATAATGGGAGTCAATGGCCTAGTAATGCTCTATCGTATTTCAAATAGATGGCTTTGCACATTGTTTAATCAACCTACTCACACTATATTAGAATGCTACAGGTATAGTATTATTGACTTAAGTATCCAAATAAACAAGAGAGAGCAATACCAATATTATTAGTCATAGAATCCTAAATAGTGAAGTGTTGTTTAGGTATTTGTCTACTTGTACTCTAGCAAACACAAACAATTTTTTGTAAAAAGTAACAGAATCTGATATTTTAGTTGTTTATTTTTTTGTAATTAAAATTTTATTAAAGAAAGAAAGTAATAGATGAATTTAAATAAAACCTATCTTGTGATATTATTATTGTTTGTTAAATGTATTTTTACATACAAAATGATGGCTTATTATGTGTGATTTTACAAAAAAGTGTAATACTGTATAAAATGAAAAAATAAAATAAACAAATCAATACCTAACTTATACAATAATTACTGGCCAGATAGTAGGATTATTAGAATCGTTAAGACCTACTGTGTTAAACTCATTTTGTAGAGAAAAAATTCATTTAAATGAAACATCAAAATTATGTATTTTAAAAATATCTAAAACCAAATTTTTATTCTAAAAATTTATTACAAAACATTCAAAGTACCATAAGTGAATAAAAGAAAAGATTAAAAAATCAGATAAAATAGCATGTATTAGTTATTTTATTCATTCTTAACAACTTGAAAGATTTCTCAAGTACTTCTTTATTACAGTAAAAAGAAAATCAAATTTGTAAAATATTTTAGGTAAAAACACAAGAATATTATTTAACACATTGAGTGGGATGGACATGCATGAACGACTTTGGGACTAATGAATTTTTCTGGGACTATTCCTTCAAAGCAAAATAAACTGAGCCTGTATGATTTCCGTCTGAAAGTCATTGAAGGACTTCTACGCCCCAAACCGGCTCTTATTATGGTGACTCCTACTCGAAGCACCCTACACAGGCTCTCAAAGAATAATGAAAGAAAAGCCAAGTTCAAAGAAAATGCCGAGTTTGTGGAAAAGAAGGCAAAAGGAAAATGACCACCTACATTTGTGCTGTGTGACGGGATGAACCTGGACTGTGTGAACTGCGATGTTTCGACAAGTTTCAGGAGGACATGGATGAATAAAGCTGAGTATTAAAATGGCAGAGATGGGATTGTATATAGTATTTATTTTGGTATTTTTTAGAAATTATTATAAATACTGTGTTAGAACTATTTAGATATGAATTACTTATTAAATCTTGCAAATGGTGGCAGGTAGGGTTGTAGGTACTTAAGTTTTTGTGTGGTACTTTTTCTACAACTATAACTAAGTGTAGTAACTGGAAAAAAGGTTTGTTGGTATCTAGCAACAATTGGGAGAGAAATCCAACAGTTAGACAGTAGACAACGATCACCTGAGATACGAGAACCGGCACCACCGGCGAAGTACGTTCATGAACGTACCGAAAATGACGTCACCAAAACTGACGAAAATGAATGCCTAACCAACTTCAGATGACATATTGGGTTCATCAACAACATTTTCAATGCAAATAATCAATACTTTTTCAGCAATTTTTATGCACAACAATAAAACATTGCCCCACTCAACGTGTTATTCCTTTTATGAATATATTTTACAGAAATGTACCTAGGTTGTGGCCTTCACAAGTAAGTTGTATGAAGCGAAACAATGTACATGTAAATTCTGCATCATGCATATTTTTTTCTCCAGCTGCTCCTTCAGATCCTACTCCAAGTCCTTCAGCTTTAGTATTTCTTTCAAATGCATCCAAATCTAATACACTGTAATAGAAAATTATCTTTTACAAAAACAGAATAATACTACAGAAAATTTAGAATTGAATTTTCAATACATTTTCCAGTTCATAATTATTCTAATAAACAAATAGTCAAACTGAAAAATATGAAATGTTTTTGTTTTACACTGTACTAAAAAAATATCTGCAAAAACAGAATAACTAAAACAGAAAATTAAAATAGAATTTTCAATACATTTTCCAGTTCATAATTTTTCTGAAAAACAAATAGTCAAATTGTGAAAAATATGAAATGTTTTTGTTTTTCATGTTTAAATAAAATTAATAAGAGCAACATTTACAAGAAAAAGTTAATTACAAACTGTATATGCCTTCACAACAAATTTTCCAATTACATGTAATACGGCTTTTAGACTTTATCATACATAATATATAACATCAGCTAATAGTAGCACTACTTTTTGTCCAAATGAAGATGCTAATTTGGGAGACTTGTTACTGACTAAGCTAACAATGAGACACACCTCCCAAAATTGCCATCCTCATTTAGACTTTAAACAGTTACTACTGAATAAAACCATTATACTATAGTCAAAAACCAATTAGATTAAAAAATATATCCCTTTGAATTTTATTTATATTTAATGTTAATAATGTTAAAAATTCAATTGTATATCAGTGACTTTATTTAATTTTTAAGTGCTACATCAGAAAACATGACGCGAGGAAAGGTTCTCCTAAATTGTCTAAAAGTATAAATTCCATTGAATTTTAGGTTTCATTGGATGTATTAACTGAATTTTAATCAATTAAAAAAAATACACACTTTAATTACTTTATTTCTATTTAAAAGCCTTTTGTAGCTTTTTTCAAATAATTTGCATTAAGATAACGTTTTACTTTATAATGGATTTTCATTAAAACATATGACCGTAAGCCCCAATTACTCTAATATAATGAGGTTTTACGGTTAAGGATTTTCTTCTCATATAGATTTCATTATTTATACTCAAAGTTTTTTTATTGCAAAAATGCTTAAAGTTGATGATAAACAAAGTCCATTGAACAACTTATTTTTGTACTTTACAACTTCAACAGCAAATTGATTTATGATTTTACTCATATTGATAACATATATAATTCATACCTGCATGAATTCATAAGACCAGCGATGGATGTAAAGAACCCAACATCCTTTTTTTCCTTCAGGTGGTTTAACATTCCCTAAACATTGAACACATAGTTTATTGAATAACTTATAATGAAATTCACAATAATTTCAGTTTTATACACAGTACAATCACAGCAATAAATAAGCCAGTTTAGTTTTTTAATAATAATCACCTTATTAGTATGAAAAAAACCTGTTGAATATGAATGAAATATGATTTATTAATTTTGTTAAAGATAGCCACCCAATCATTTTCATTTGTCCAATCAACTAAGGGCCCTTATCAAAATTACATAATGCTGTGGCGAGAGAGTTACATCCACAATTATGGAGGGGGGAGGGTGAAAATTATGAAAAGATTGTTCTATTTTAAAATTAGGCCTATTATGTATATATTTTTATATGAGCTTTAAAAATGTAATAATTTTCAAACAGATATTTGTTGTCGTTATTTGGTTTACAAAATAGTAATTTGGTGTTTTGATTTTCAGGTGCCTTAAAATGTATTTCCAAAGTCTGAGGAACGTAAATAATTTTGCAGATAAACATGAGTAAAGATGGCCATTATCTTACTAAAAATGTAGACCTAATAAATATATTAACTGCCTCTGGATAAGCAATAATAAGGATAAGGTCGCTCCTCTCTCTCATGCTCAAAACAAGCTAACGAACTTTTAATTTTGAAAGCTGATTTGGATAGTTTGTATTGTTGGTTGACCTATAAAGAAAATCTGTTTCCTTTTTTACTCCAGGAAAAGGAAACACATTAAAAGAAAAAGAGGTGGTTGAGGAAAAAAAATTAAGAAATTTAAAGTTGGCTCAAAAACAACACAAAAAGTTTAGGGGAAAAAGAAAGATGGAAATCATCACTTTAGCATTACAAAATTTAGAAATTGCTACTAATTGAAAAACAAATATAACATACACAGCAAAACTGATATTATTGCATGTCTACTGAGTTTTATTATACGCAAGATTCTTTAGGTTATAAGAAATCTACGTTATTACTTACAAAAAATTATTATTAGTTATTAGAATCATAACCTTTTATTGTTTTTAGAACAACAAGGGCTATTACATCAGTCATATACCATGGACATCGGGATATCAGCTACAGCCGAAGCCAGGCCTGTATGAAGAAGATAGGTAAAACCATAGCTTATCCAAATCCTTTGCTTTATCAAAACTTAAGAGTATCAAATTTTGAAATATGTTTCTCATATGGAAATTAATTATAATTTATTACTGCAAATTAACCACTTCAGTCAATTTAAGTACTAGGGGTTTAATTTAAGTAATTTATGTCCTTACTCCTTCATTTAAAAAAATATACCTATTAGCCGTGATTGATTATTGAAGAGGCTTAAATGTATGATTGATCTAGGGTTAAGAAAGAAGAAACTTTTAAAGTGATTTATTTGTGGTTCAAAAACAAATTCACTGTTAAAAGGAGTAAAAAAAGAAGCTTTTAATTATTACTGATTTTAGGATTAGGAAGGAATGAGTTTTTAAGAAAGTAATTATTTAATCAACTAAAAAAGCTTTTAAAAATGTATGTTTGAAAGATAAAGAAAAAGGCAATGTTAAAGGATTTTAGCATAGAAAATAATCTTAAAACATTAAATGAAAAAGCATCATACAAAACTTTATTACTTATTGAACATTTATTATTTAATTTATTATCACATTAAGAAGAGAAGATAATTAGTTTGTTACTTTTCACAACTTAACACATATAAACCACATAAAGGGTTAAACATATTAAAAATGAAAGAAATAATGACTACAGTTTTACTTACCATCTGAATATCAAGGTTACCACCTCTTAGGACAGAGATACCTAACTGAAGTGTTTTCATAACCATATCACTAGGAACACCTTTACAAGCAGAAATATGTAGTAAGACCATTTCTGCCACTCCTCGATTAGCTAACCGGGCTTGATGGAACAATAGTTTTTGTTTTTCCATTTCTTGTTCCTAAATATAAACAAATATTAAAAATTTGAAATACGTGAATTTATGACAGAAAAGTCCATTACTTGTTTATTTATGATTTTAGTCATTTTTACATTCTATGAATAATAATTGACTCAAGATAAAATCACACAATCATTAATGTTCAAGACAGAATACAGATTTTTAACAAACATGATTCAATAATTGAAGACGTGTTCAATTATACATTAAAAATAATTATTTGCAAAAATGTAAAGAAAATACTAGAAAAATAATAAAATTTCTTTATTGAAAAAAATAATTAAATTTTTATATTAAAAAAATATTATAAATACTTCTACATAAAATAATAAAACAAAATTTTATAATTTTTTAGAAAATTATAAATTTGTAAACCAGTGAGGGGCCATGCACATTTTTTAAAACGATGTGTTATTCCTTTGTTTGAATAGAAGAAGAAATACTTTGCCAGTATAAACCTCTTATACTTGTAGTATCTTCCATATACTCCATTCGTCGATTGTTTCACTAGTGCAAAATTTATTGTTCAACTGTTAACGACTTGAGACCTATCTTAGTAACTTGCTCTCTTATACTGTGTGTGACTTCCGTTGAATGAATAATTTGCTAATTAACAAGTATGTAGTGTTTTATTTATAATACTTCGTATTCTTTTTTTTTATTAATTTTAGATATTTATATATATAGCGTAGTTTTTGGCCTTGTATATTTCTTTTATGTAAATATTGTGTTTACAATAATATATTACAACACAATATAATGAATAGTTTTATAGAACTGTGTAGTTTATTGGAAAGTGGGTCAGAATGAAGCAAACATTTTTAGACTACTAAAAGGGATAGGAAAAAATGGGAAAACCCTGGTAAAATTAGGTGAAAGTTATATGTTGACAAACTTTATTTACATGCATTTGAAGATCCTGCATCTGATGACAAAGAAAAACAATATCAAAATGACAGGACTCCTGAATATATTGGAAAAATAAATGAAAGTTAATGAAAAATACACTGTCTACCTCAAAATAGACAAACAGCAGCTCACAAATTTTTAAGATGCCTCTCTTGTAAAACAAATCATGCTGACATCAGTGTATCCTTTGTAGAATATGTACGTTTTTCTACAGATGACATCAAAGACGATATTGTAAAATTTACTAACCAACTAATACTCAGAACTTGTCCAAATTACATGCTAGAGAGGGACACTCTAATGAAAAGGACAATTATAACATTGTATGAATCTAAATATCTCATTTTATATTCGATAAACTCTTTCATTTCCCAAGAAGAAACGTAATATTTATATTCGTTAATTTTTCATTCGAATTTTAAAGTAGTTGTACAGTATTTTAAGAGTTTGTAAAATATTTTAATGGTTCTAGTAAAATTATACACTATAAACTTTATTACATTTTCCAAAACAGGAAATTTTAGGCAGATTTCATTTATACTTGTTATTTTTGCTAGCTGTAATTAAAATAATTAAAAAAACTTTAAATATTAGAAATGTCATATATCTTTCACCTGACCACCTGCAGCTCAATGCTTATCAATTTGGCAAACAACCTCCACCGGTTTAAAAATGACACATTTTTAATTAAACTATATAATAAACTATAATAAAAACAATAATAAACTATATGAAATGAATATAAAATAGAATTACCTAAATATTATTTGATAGCTTACCATTAATTTATCCATGGTTCGCTTAGTAAAGCAAAATATGAAAAATTATTAGTTTTTCAAAAATTATTTTATTTGCGATCACAAAGATTTAGATAATATAGCAATAAGTACTAAATATATTACCTTAAGTAAAACTACTCATATGAAAATTTAACCCTCTCAGTAATATTTTGACAAATTTACAGATATTTAAATCAAATTAAATAATTTTGTTCAATAATTATTAAAGCTTCACATTATTTCCAATTTGGAATTACCTGCAATTACAACATTAAAAAAAAACGACCAGTAATAACATGCAATACAATTTGTTTTTCTAATTAAAGAAATATTTTTATAAACATCTACTTATGTAAAAATATGTAAATGTTCAGAACAAATATTTCTTATGGTAACAAATATTTTTTCAGAGAATTAGCTACATTAAAATCCACTAGTTTGCTAAAAAAATTCCAAAAATATTATTTTATTTAAAATTGAAATAAAGTTTCAATTTTACTTTTTGGATACTTTTTTTTAAATATGCATTTTCTTAAATTTTTATTTTCCACAGTTTCTGTTAAAAGAAAAAAATAATACAAAAGATCTTTTATGAACTAAACTAATAGTTATTGGAAACAAGTACCCCAGTAATGTCTACACATATGAGTTTGTGTGTATGTATCTACATACCCACAAAATTTACATGATATGCAGGAATTTTTTACATTTTTTAGAAATGTATGAAAGACTGTTTTCTGTCTATAGTTTACATGCTTAGCTGTTGAAAATAAGCTTGTAAACTTAAAGGTAATTAATAATAATTTAAACATATATATTATTTAGAAGTAACAACTATATAAACTTCTGTTTACCATTTTTTAATATTATTACCTGGAGATTCATACAATGTTGACCAAAATCATTTTGTAGTAACCAATCTTTCAACAATATTTCATAAAATTTACTAGAATACTTAAAGAAACCAACTGTATAAAAGAGCTAGTATCATTTTAAGAACAATGATAGGTTGTGAGATTTTGTTTCATAGCAAAGTTTTTAAGAACAGAAATAGATGCCTGGATTTCAAAGAGAGTAAAATGTTTCCATTGGTTGGAATACTTTTCATACTGGAATACTAAAACTTTGAAGGATACTTCTGAGGTATTTTACAAACGTTCCTAACAAACCAGTAGTAAATTCACGCAGAGTCAATTATAAGTGTTGAGTTACATGGGAGCAATGTTTAAGTCTATTCAACTGGTGGAAACTAAAATTATGGTAATGAACATTATGCTGATCTCTAGAATTCCAACAATACTATTTTCTGATTTAACAAACCTACACTGATGAGGACAGCCTATGTCTAATTATATGTTTACCTAGGCCTGAATCTAATGATGAAAGTAATACACACTGCACCAACGTAAAACTAAACCTATTTCAGGTGGCTGGTTTATGTCTTTCTCAGGTTCATAACTGAACCATTTACTTCCTCATCACTAAATTTAATTGCTACTACACCATAATTATTTTTACTGTTACTCTCTACACACATCACTTACAAAAATATACCATAAACACATATGTACTTCCTATACAAGAACTGCAAAAAGTTTTTTTTATCAGTTACCTAAGTAAAATGCACTTGACTTTTAATGAATCAGTCAATAATTGAAAAATTAAACCTTTTAACATTAATTAAAATGTATTAGAAATAACATTTTTAAAATTACAATATATCAATCCCACAAATATAATATAGCATTTTTCATTATGACATTTTTTCTTTAAAAAAAAAAAAAAATGGATATTAGAAATTCTTGGTTACAAGAATTTTTAAAAATTTGAGTGGTGTGATATCTAGCATAAATTACCGATGTCCAACATCCAATCTTAATACTGAAGGAGTAATTATTAATTTCATTATTGGAATAAATTATTTTAAAATCAAAATCTAAATTGCAAAAAAATGTCTTCGAAAGTATTCAAAATAACTCTACTTACTGCAAAGTTTTTAACCAAAAGTATGTATGGTCAGATTGTTATCCTTTTGTGTTAATGTTTTCATTTATTAGTTATATTAAGTCTTTATAAATTTTGATTATTAGAAAAACAATAATATTTTTATTAACAAAAAATTAAGACAATACACACATGGATAGATGCTGCACCCTCTTCTCCCTCTCCTCCACCTTCTTCCTCCTCTTCCCCACCTTCTTCTTCTTCCTCCCCACAAGATCTATTAAAAAAAACAAAATAAAACCTATTAAAAATCTTAAATCACAACTTGTGTAATGTTCACAAGTCGTATTTTCTTAAAGGAATTTTCCTAAATTATATGACAATACAGGAAAAAAATACATGTTTACTATTAAGCTAAGGTGTGTAGTTTTAAAAATGAGGCCTATGGTATTAAACAAGAAGTATACAAGTACTTTCTCCATTGATTAACATACTATGTTAAGTACTACATATGTGGTATTTGTATTAAGTACTACATATGTGGTATTTGTACTTTTTGGTACTATGTACTATTTGGCCAAAAAAAAAACAAAAAGAAATTTGAAAAACTAATTTTATTTTTGGAATCTACATACTTTTATCAATTTTTCTACATAGTTTCAAAGTTTTTGTAAACACTTATATCGCACAACTAAATTTTGGAAACCATCTTCATAAAAACTTGCCGCCTGTTGTGATAACCAAGAATTCACGGCCGTTTTCAATTCGTCGTCATCATCATAACGGCTGTCGCCCAAGTGATGTTTCAGATGACGGAAGAGATGAAAGTCGCTTGGCGCAAGGTCATGGCTGTAGGGTGGGTGGTCCAAAACTTCCCAGCCAAAAGAGTCCAGTGCAGCTCGGGTCTGAGCAGCAGTGTGAGGCCTTGCATTATTGTGCAGAAACAAAATTCCTTTTGTGAGCATGCCACATCTCTTGTTTTGAATCACTCTGTGCAGCTTCCTCAGAATTTGGCAGTAGGCTTCTGCATTTATTGTCGTTCCTCGTTCCGTAAAGTCGACCAGCAAAACACCATGCCAATCCCAAAACACGGATCTTGCGCTGTGACAAAGTCTGTTTGACTTTGACCTTTACGGGAGATTGCGTGTGTCTCCATTCCATGCTTTGTTGTTTCGATTTGGGAGTGAAATGCAAAACACACATTTTGTCTCCAGTTACGATCCGACTCAGCATGTCGTCACCATTTTCGTCATAACGTGCCAGAAAATTCAAGGAACTCTCGAGTCTTTTGTGATTGTCCTCCTCCGACAGGAGTTTAGGGACCCAACATGAGCACAGTTTCTTAAAGTTTAATTTTTTATGAACAATTTTGTAAATCACAGACCTTGAAACTTTGGGAAATTTGTGTAAGAGAGTAGTGATCGTGAAGCGTCTGTTGTCACGAATTTTCGCTTCAACTGAAGCCAGCAAATTGTCTGACATTAGAGATGGACGACCAGATCGCGTTTTGTCATGGACATTGTCGCGGCCATCTTTGAAGTCTCGAACCCACTTACGCACTTTTCCTTCACACATGGCATTAGCACCGTAAACTTCAGAAATCTGTCGGTGAATTTCTGCAGCAGACATGTTTCTTGCCAACAAAAACCGTATAACCAAACGAACTTCGTAAGGGGCGGGCAATTCGATAACCTTGAACATTTTGCAAGCACAGAACACAACGCACAGGTTAGCTACACAGCTGTAACAGAGCGTAGTTGTTGCCAAGGCATGCCGGGACGCGATGCAAGCACTCGTTGCGGCAAGCACGCGAATTATGAGGGAATATAAACGAACAGCCCTTAGTTTAGAAATACGCTTAGTACTAACTTTGTAATATTAATTATCTTATAATGTAATAAAATCACCAGTAAATAATGACTAAATGACTTAAAACAGATAATTTTGTAAAAATTAACCTTTTGGTATAAGCTGATGCTGTATCAGTAATTAATTTTGTAACAAATCAAATGGTCCCTCACAATATATAGGTTCGAAGATATATTGTTATAACGACAGGTTTGCAAACATTATAACAAATGCTTTCCTTACAAATATTGTCAAATTATACCATACCACATTTATGCTAGTCTAACCATAGATCGTCTGAATCCAATCCTTCAATAGAATAGAGTATCGAATATCACAAGTACAGGGGCAGAATAGACAATTGTTTTCTACTGCCAATGATTCACTATTTCTTTTAAGATTATTCCTCCCTAAATTACAGTAAAAGTATTGACAACAATCCCCACAAAATATGATTATAATGCAGTCTTGCACAAAGTTTAACCAAAAATAACTAATGCGACAGTTACAAAAATTAAACCATGCACAATTTAATGACCATGTTACTATCATCAGAGAGTTCTATTGCAATAGGATAACAGAGGGTCCTATTTTTCAATTCTTACTATTAGTTCACACTCTTCATGCACATATTTAAGTATCTTGTTCAAATTTTTAATTGTTAATAAAGTACTTTTTATTAATTCACTCAAGTTCAAATACATTTTTAAAACTTCTAGTGAATGACACTTGATGTTATTAGTTTTGTCAAATATTAATCCATTAATTAAATTTAATTAATTTTACAATAAAAAATAAGTAAAATCAATTTTTATTTGACCGAAGTAGGAACTGAGTTGAATTTTTGTTTATATTACTTGTTTACCCAGAGGGTAAAATACAATTTAGAAAGCTTATTTACAACAAATTTACAAACTAGATTGACCACAGGTAATATTTTAGCAAATATCTGCTAAAATTTACATAGTTTTTTTAAAGTTCGGATAGTCATAAACTATTGTTTAAGTGATTAGTACGATTCACCGAACGTAATGGACTACAAAATTCAAGAGTTTGTTAATGTTTTATTTACAATCTAAATTTCACATACTTAGCTATTATTTCTGCATAAGACATATATAAAGGATCTTCTTGTAAAGCTCCACTTCGTTCAGTCATAGCTCCTCTGCAGAAAGTAGTTACCAGCTGAGTTAATGGATCAGGCTTACCCTCTTCTTCTTCTTTGTCCCTTTTCTTCAGTTCAGCATCTTCAAATGATTGCTAGAGAAAATAAATAATTTTTAATAAACAATCAATAACTACACAATTATATTTTAATAACTGTGATCAAATTTTAAAAGTTTTAGTATATTTTAAGTTATAACAGGAAACATGCAAAAAGCTCTAATCTGAAAAATATATTTTTAAACAACTTTAACGACATATATGTTTCTATACCTGTGTGAGATGATGATAGCATTGCTGTTGAAACATGTATGAAATTAGAGTTATTAAAAATATATATTTGATTTTTTTTTATGATTGCTGAGAAAGTATTGTTTCAAGAGTAATTATATGTGAGTTATATTTTAAGCTATTTTTTAAAAATTTATGTAAGAGTTATAAATAATGGTTTCTGAATTAATAATTAAAAAAAACAAAAATTTTATTTTTAAAATTGCTTATAATTTGTTAAAAGGCTTTGAATTTTCACGCATTTGAATAATTTCTACAAAAAGGAACAATTTAATAAAAATTATTGCGAATGCAATGATAAAATTCTTATTATTAATGAAGTATATAAACAATTTTCTCATAATTTGTGCTTACCGTCAAATCTTCTATCATAACTTCTTGCCCCACATTTTCATCTTGAAGCCACATCTCATAATATGTACGAGCAAAAATATTAATTGCCCTGTGCCTGTAAATGATAACAAAATTTAATATTGTTTCTGGAACAATGTAGAGATATTTATCATAAATGATACCTATTTTGTATTCTTTTAACTCTAAAAGAAAAAAAAAGAAAAGACAGAATAATTTTATTCATTTGAGTAAGAAATAAAACACATAAACACACACACACACACACATTATTAATTGTAAACAAATTTTTCCACCACGTGCAATAATTTTACCTTAAGTGATGAGGCACCTTTCGGTCACTTGACCATTGTCGAATCACTCAAGAGTAAAATTAATAGAATTATCACTTAAGGTAATATTGCTATATATATATATATATAGATTTTTTGGACTAGGAGACTGACAGACTTACCTTGGTAAGAGTCCACTCTGTAGTCTTGAAATAGAAACACATAAAAGCACTTAAACAATGATATATTTCAACCACACAAAGACCACTGTGTGGTTGAAATATATCATTGTTTAAGTGCTTTTATGTGTTTCTATTTCAAGACTACAGAGTGGACTCTTACCAAGGTAAGTCTGTCAGTCTCCTAGTCCAAAAAGTCTAAATAATCTTTACCAACCAAAACTAACCTAAATATATATATATATATATATATATATATATATATATATATATATATATATATATATATATATATATAGTATAGATTATAATATTATATATTATTAATCATAAATTCAAAAGACACATTCTGACTAATACTTAAAACCACTCACAGTTTATTTAGACTGTACCCAAATATTATCACAAATTTAAAGCTGTCAGAATTGAAAGCAATAATAATGCAAAACTTGTTTATTTTGAAAGAGTCTAAAATTAATATAGGAGTCATGCAGAACTAGACAACATTCACTAATACGTAGAAGAATATTTAAAAACAATGATCAATTTTTCCATTTTATGAAATATTACAAACATTAAAAGATTTATATTACATAGTTAATAAAATTTCTTTTTCGAAATTTGCTAGTTGCAGGCAACATAAAAATGTTTATGTAATATTCATACAAATTAGAATATTTCAGTGCCAGACATATTTGAATGGGTGCATCCAGAAGTGCCAGACAATTTAGAAAGTTTTACATTTCAGTAAATTAGGTGTAAATAGTTTGATTAGTTATGTTATTAACTCTTTTACCATTAAACTCATAAAAAAAAATGCAGAACAAAGTGACATATGGTAAAATTCTATATTTACCAACAAAAATAATAACAAATTTTTACCAAAAGTGTTTTGAGTTTGATCTTGAATGAAATTTAAACAAAAAATAGTGTTCTTATAAACACTTACATTTTCTGATTGACAATTTTATTTTGTACATATAGATGAAAGTTTGCTATGATATTTTCTTGAAGACAGAATAAAACATTAAAAAAAACCTTCTGGCAACAAATTTATGTTTCAGGTTACAGTAGAGAGCCGTTTGTACATCTCCCTGTTTACAATTCTTTACAAAACAATTATCAACACTTGATATGTTAGTAATATAAATATTACTGATATGTCTACATTATTTAGAAATCTTTAGCATCATTTAAGTTATAGTTTTAATAATCAGGAGTAACATTTTAAGACAATGACCTATTGGGAAGAGGAGAATAGAATGCAGGTATTGCAAAGTTTTTGTTCAGTAAAACATTTATAAGCTCTTGATAAATCAATATCTTAGTTATTATTAATATTTTAACTCTATATGTACAATATTTACAGTTATCTATCATAAGGAGAGTTATATATTTTTATGGAGAATATTACTTGAAAGGTATAAGTGTATATGACTCAGCCTTCTTGGCACTGTAATGATACATTTTTATTTCAATAAAAATATGTTTATGCATAACATATAATAATGTGACAGAATAGTTCTATATGAAAATATTGTTATAGAAAAAAGTCCAAAATGTTCAATTTTGTAATAAATTTAGCATTTTTACATGATATCTACTAAAATGGCGGATGTTGGCCCTCTTCATACACTTTAAAACATCTGGTTTTGAGGTGAAAGAGATTAGTAATTTAAAAAATGGAAATCATCAATAGATAAAAGTAGCATCTTCTGTTAAAATGTACTTTTGTATACAAAATAAAGGATACAACATTAAATCCTGAATTTTTGAAATAGCTGTAAAAATTCAATGGATGCAAATTTCAAAATTTTATTGATATAATCTTATTTCTCATTAAAACAAGAACTTTAAGAAGTTGCTTTCTTGAACAAGAAGTTCGAAAAATTGCTCCATTCTGGAAAATCACATAATTTAAATAACATCGTTGAGAACATTCAAGCTCATGCTGCCTGTGTGACTTGTGGTTTCATCTTGTTGACCTTCCATGTAGTGATCAACATTATTGATAACAGATGTATCTCTTATGTTCTCAAGAAAATCAAGGCCTATATTTCAGATGAAGATATTGAGCACCAACTGCTTCCCCCTTGGCTGAGTGGAAGTGTTTGTGATAGAGCTAGTGAGGGTTATGGCCACTCCAATATCTAGTGTTTTGTTTGTTCAAATATCTGGAGAGATAAAAATGTGTCTTGTCACTCATCGGGTTTGTGAGTAGGCTTCTCTTTCTTCAATCATTTTCAAAAACCTTTCTCAAAAACACAGTTGGGAAGCAAAATCGTATTATTCATAGTGTGAACCACTTGCATTTTCTAAGCTTGGTGATGTAAATCAAACCTCCAAATTCATCCAATTGTCCTGTCTGAAATTTGTCCACCAAGTGCAATCTCTGAAAATGAGCTGTTCTCTAGGGGCTTTTCCTACAGCAATTCTCACATGTTTAACATGGATTTTATTTTAAATATATTTAAGGGTTTTATAATTTGGAATAAGATTGTATCAGTAAAATAATTAAATCTGAATCTGCTTACTTTTTACTATTTAAAAAATGCAAGACTGACTACCGCACCTTGAATTTACAATAAATTTGAATGAAATGTATGCAACAAAGTGTAGGAGTTAATCTTAATAACAAACCAACTGTCAATAAACAACAAATATGATTGTGAAATACCTTGTAAGCGTATACAGAGGCTGTGTACGTAAACAAGCAATAGCCGCTCTCTTCCTAGCAGCTGACAATACTCTCTTCCAGCCTGAATGATGTGGTGGAGCTTTGTTAGCATGCTATTAGTACACAAAAACTAAACAAATTGTTATTTAACAAAAACAACAGTCTGCACATACAATACTGGTTTAAATGCTACTTTAATAAAATATGGCATATTAAAATAGATACTTAAAAACCTATTTGTAAACTTAATTTTTTTATAAAGAAGTACTGTATCGGCTCATATATAAGACAATCTGGAATATAAGACAGCTATAAAATTTTGGATACGCCAATTACAAAAACAAATCACTGACCCCAAATATAACACAGCTGGTTAAAAAATCTGTTAAGCACTTTTTAAGATGCTTAAAGGTTATCAAGAATAAGGTTAATGTAATTAAGTATTGTATAATGTGCAATAAATTTAGTCTTACTTTTCTGTAAGGCTTCTTTTATTGAGCACACAAAACAAACAGGTTATAATAAACAAAAATTATCATACTTATTACACAGAATTAAAAAAAAAAAAACTAAAGTTAGTGTTCATAGAATACTATTCTGCAACATCTTGCATATCTGCATTATCATATCCACCCTCATTGTTGTAGACTTTGTCTACATTCTCCATTTCAAGTTCTTCTTACCATAAAATACCATTTTGGGGTTCATCCTTATTACTTGTTATAACAACATGTTTTAAATACACATGTAATAGATTCTGCCGTATTCGAACTTCAGGCATTCAGAACCCAATAACAGATGTTTATAAAAAAATTTCTGTCAGTGTGACAAAGTGATGGCTTGTATGAAGCCAGTTCATTCCTTAAGTTATCCTTGAATCTATATATACAGCCACATCTGTTACTTGAAGCTAAGATGTCTCTCCCAGGAGTGATTAATAGGTCTGTGTTTATTTTATACAACCTTTTTTTGTTTTTTATTTTTTACATTTCCTGTGAAGAGTTTAAGAAATGCATCAAGAAAGAACTAATATTACTAGTTTTTTTTAAAGCTGTTACAGCATTTACTCCATTTAGTTTTTAATCAGTCCAAGACTAAAGTTTCATCCATCTATTTTCTTGCACTCTTGTTACTATTCCAGTTGGGGTTTTATCCTTTTAAATACGAGATACACCAGAAGCTTTGTACCATCGGCCAGTAACCCATAATGACTATTAATCTGGATCTTCCATTTACTGTAAATTTCATAATGTTTGATTTTTCTGTATTTTTTATATACTGTTACATTAGTAAGCATATCAAAACAAACAGTATTTGTTTCCTGAAATATTTAGGGAGTAGTTATACTGACTTCTGATATTTGTAATAAGTTTTTGAAAATCTAACAGTTTCTCATTGAAATCATTTGGAGCTGCTGTCCAAGATTCGTTATAGAGCATAGCTTTAATTTCTTAATAACAGACATTTTCATCAACCTAAGCTTGGTCTTATTGATATATGAAGCTAATTAGCTATGTCACAAGCTTTTAAAGTAATTATGTTATTAGTTGTTAGAAATCCCATTTCACATTTTCCAAGTACGTATTCAACTATTCTTTTCTTCAATAGGTTTAATCTGTCCTTGAAAAAATTTCCTTGAAGAATTGGCATTAGTGAAATGTAGTTTTTGTGTTGTACATCTTGAGGTTTTTTGTATAAATTACACTTTTTTGTATTAACTTATCAAAAAAAAAACACTACTTACTGTTTTATTCAGCAGAGGCGTTTCTAGGTCAGAGCATTATTCAATGCTGTGAATTATTAACAAGACTGGTGCTCAGGTGTGTTGTGTTGGTGTTGACAGTGTTAAATCAGTGAGTAGCTGTTTTTTTTGCCAAGTTAATACAAAAAGTATAGTTTTGTATTCAGCAACTTCGTTCAATAACGTCAGTTACATTGTATCTTTTTGTAGTGGTATTTTGTTTACAACAACTGAGTTAAAATTTGTGGTTTAGCTACAACACACACTATGACTAACTTTTCTGGTCAGAACCCTTTTTTTGCAATATGGTTTGTGATATTTACACTAACTACAATGAGTCAGATGCCATCTTACATGATAGTATATCTCATGTACTTTATGATATTGTGATAGCTGTCTATGATTTTTGCTGAGTATTACTTAAATGTTCAATATTATGTTTACACATATTAGACAAGTTTGAATTTTAGAAATTCATTTCAGAAAAAAAATGCTGTGTTGTATATGGGCCAGTAAAGTAAAAGTATCAAATTGGCAATTGTACTGGAAACACAGTACTTCAGTTTCTAGTCATTTCTCCATGACTTGAAAATGAAAATTATCATGAAATATGTTAATATAACTTTTTATCTAGGACTATGGTTAAATAATTTAGTAGATGATAATACTGTTTATTATATTTTTACTATGTGTTAGAGCAATTTATTATTTTTATGTATTTCTCAATACTATTTTCTAGGGATGGGCCGATTCCTAAAATTTTCGATTCCGATTCTAAAATTTTCCGTTCGATTCTCGATTCTTTAGTCGATTCTCGATTCTTTCAAGTTATATTAGCTTACATTCTAGTTCTCTAATAATTAATTTAGTTAACATCTTGGTCATGTGGCAAAACCTTTTAAAAGTTCTGTTTTAATGTAATAGGCTACACAAAACCTTCAACCTTGATTTATCAATAGGAATTTTTTAAACATAAAAACATATCAGATTAAAGTAATGACTTATTTTAAAGTTAAAAATGTGAACTTTACTTATTTTATGATGTTTGAAAAAATTCCTAAGGCTATTTACATTGTCTCCCAAACAAAACAAACGAACAACATAAAAAGTAAAAAATTAATACAAATAGGATAGTTTTTAATATTTAAAAGTCCGGCAGGTAATGTACATTTCTGTTAAAAAACACAAGCATTTGAACACATTGTGGGTCAAGCTAGTTTCATCGCTAGTCACATATAGCTCCTGAAGTTGAGAAAGGTTTTTCAGAAAACACTGTCGCGAGTGGGCAGGTATTTTATTGCCATTGCATTTAAATGAGGGTATTTGGCACTTAGTACTGCCAAATACTTCCCAACATCACAATCTAATGGTTCCCCGAGATAATTGTTTACTTCGTCTTCTACTGTCAATTCCCTTGGGGTACCTTCTTCCTCAACATTCTGGATTAGTGGGGCATACCTTCTCCACATCTGGTGGGACTTTTTTTCTGCAGGTGTCTAGAACAAGTGCAACTGATTCAGGCCTATTTTGTATTTATTACTCAATCCCAGTTGATTTTTAACCGACTATCACTTGTAGGTCCTGTGTCTGAGGATAAAGTTCCTTCAAGTATAGATCTTTTTTGTTGATAAATTTGGGCAAAATGAATAGTGTTTAAGTGCTTTTTCATATTTGATATATTATGTGATTTTCCACCGTCAGTTTCTGTTAACCGCCATCGAATTGACGCGACGGCCAGTACCCTGAACCGAATACCGTCGGGCCTCTTAACGCTTTATGTTTATTAGTACTACTCAGCTGGTGTTGCTACTTTTGGAAAAATTAAGGCAAAGTATTTAACAACAAGCTTCACACTACTTACAGATGTATTTACGATGGTTTTTGTTTGATAGATAAATGCCGACGGGATTAAAAACATGATGTTATTCTAAGAGCTTTTTGTCCATAATTACGGGCCGACACACATATTTGTTATAACGTATTGTAATGATTTTCACTACTGTTTTCAAAATTTCACAAAACCTTAAAAGTAAGTCGGAAATATTGACTAAATATTTAGTTGTAAAATAATCCTTAAAAACGGACTTTGTGAAAGTTAAGTACAAACATTGATACACTTAGATAAACTCATCCTTACTAGGAAGTAAATTATAACGTAAATTCCTTAACAAGTAAATTATTTGGTGTTAAAACTTTTACTTAATATGAATCTTGGATAGTATTTACTGGACCTGTAACATTACTTATCAGAGAGAGAATATATTACACTTTAGTTCTATATTCAAAATATTTATAAACTTACAAATCAATCACATGTGACACGTTTACGTGTCTTAGTGATAGGCGCAAAAACACTTTTATCACCAGTCAGTTTATTATTTGGGTAGCCGGGACATGAAATTATGGTTTTGTTGTTTCTTGCTAACACAAAACACAAAAAATATCAAAACAGTGTTGCACAGATAATAAAATTTAATTAAATCAAAAACAATGTCGGGTAAATTGGTCCGACGGAGTTTGTTTACGTTTCATTTACGGTAGGAAAAAACTATGTTGGGCCAGTTGGTCCGACAAGTATTTTTATAAATATTATGATGATAAATGTATATTCATACTTAGATATGATAGGGGAACAAAGTATAAGAATACATGATTTAAAAATGAGCTTAAAATATTTTGGCAATTCTCTATGAAAATGCAATATTGTGGCCGGCAGCTAAAGTATTAAGGTGCAGTGACGCGTTTGCTTTGTTTGTAAAACTACACAAACTATTTCACCTGTAAGTTTATATTACTGTACATTATTTTGCTACATTTTTAGCTACTGTTTGGATCTGTTTATCATGTAATAAATAGTTTCATTTGCTATTACAATCGTGTTTATTTTCTTTTTGCTCCGAAATATATTACGTTACTGTGAGAGTGATATCTGTCTATAATATAATTTATTGAGGTTAAGTTTCGGAGGAATAATACGGTATTTCTGTTATCCGTCTATTCGCTCAACCATCATGGCCACGGTTAATCGAGTTTTTACTGTACTTTTGTGTTTTGTTCTGACATCTTCTGGCATTAAGATACGTAGGGGAGAGAGAGAGAGAGAGAGTATCGAATCCACTCTAGTGAGAGAGAGAGAGAGAGAGAGAGAGACGAGAGATGTCAAACGACCAGAAGTGGTTACGATCTTGATTGCTGTTGCTTCATAAATAATAATATTTTCGTTTACTTTAATCATTTAATTCATTCAAATCAACCAATACATAAATAAGATATAGTTGGTAATTAATTATTTTTCTAATAAATTACTCCACACACATATCTTAATAGTTAACAAAATAGGAATTGGAATCGACACTTTTATGATGAAGAATCGAGTATCGACGATTCCTCGATACCACCTAGAATCGACGATTCCTGGAATCGAGAATCGGAATTGGCCCATCCCTACTATTTTCTATAATTTTCATTTTTGTCAGAATCCCTTTACTTGACATTTTTCTAGGTGCTTTAGTGGATGTTACTCTGAATTGTGGAATAGTCAAGTGAATTGTAGAATTGCAAAATATATCAAGAAAAGATTATAATAAAGTTGGAAATGGCAGAAAATAGTTAGAAAAAATAATTATAAAAACTTAGCTGTAAGTTAAATTGAAAAAAGTTATTGGAAAGAACCCCAATACCACAAAAATAATAAAAAATAAAAAACAAAACAAGTTAAGATTAAACCCTCTGAGCAAAACCTTTTTAGTAAATTAAGTTTGAAAATAAGATCATTACATAGGGTTTAATCTTAAGTAACTTGTTTTATTTGTAATTTTTGATTATTTTTGTGGTATTGGGATTCTTTCTAATATTTTCATTGTAATATATTGTACCACTGTGCTCTTGATATTGTGTATTAGCTGTAAGTATAAAAATATCAAATTAAACTTTTGTTATAAAATAATATTAAATTTTATAGTAAGTAGTGTTTTTTGCCAAGTTAATACAAAAATTACAAATATTAATTTTTTTTTTTAGTACAATATTCAGAAATGTAAAAAGCTGTAAGTAATAATAAACTATTATTTTTTTACTATGAAGAAATTAAATTATAAAGTTGTACTGAATTTTTTAACAAAGAACACATTTTTCAAGATTATGAACTTATGCATTTAAAATTTTTGCATAAACTCTTCATTCACCTTATATATAAAAAGATATTGCAGAATATCAACAATATTTTAAATTGTTAGGAATGATTTTACAGTATAAACAATCAAATCAGAAG
Source organism: Prosapia bicincta (assembly GCA_036971475.1). Classification (NCBI taxonomy): domain Eukaryota; kingdom Metazoa; phylum Arthropoda; class Insecta; order Hemiptera; family Cercopidae; genus Prosapia; species Prosapia bicincta. The sequence goes on from JBAIZL010000001.1 coordinate 39,744,159, forward strand.
AATAGTCACTCAAACAAAAAGTAATAAGTAAGAAAGCAACACTATGAACAACAAAACAAACACAAAATAAGAATAAGCTGTGGAATATGTGTTGAAAAAGCAAAATTAAAATAAAAGACTGAGGATCAGACCTTGGTAAAGCGTGGAGCGAAAGTTGTCTGAAACAAGCAATGACTGCTCTCTTACGTTGCGTTGACACAACTGAGCGATAACTGGCCTTGCTTTGCAGCTGAGGGTGATCAATCTACACGCAACAAAATTCAAGAAACTAAAACGTGCTGCACATGCACATAATCTAAAAATGTACATTAAAACTAAATGAAATTTTTACTTGCATAGAATTGAGTGCAAAATAAAAAGTATAGACAGATAAATAAAATTTTCTATAAGAAGAATTTGAAAACAAAAATATTATAAAAGATGATCAGATATAGAATTATATATAAGCAAATCAAATTAGATTCATAACTAATTGAAAATTGAAGCTATTAACAAAGTAATCTAAAATTTTTTTAAAATGCATATGACAACCATAAAATACTTATACTATTACAGAAGTAAGTATTTGGGTGAATATTTAATGTTACTTTTTTATTAAAATTACCAACAATAAAAAAGTACTATTAAAAATATATCAAAATATTAAGAAATATGATATTCAATCCAAGAGAATATAATATATTTGTAATATTTTTGTAAAATGCCAAATGTAGAACTCTGAATTAAATCTATAGACATTGACATATATTAATATGTAAATACTTGTCTTCAGTGGCACTTATCTTTTGTCTAAATGTTGATGGAAACAACCAAGATAAAAGTAACAGTCTGAGTTTTAATAGTGGCACAATTTTCCTAAATTAGCTATTCTCATTTAATCATAAAGTAAGTGCTGCTATAGACAAGAGCTATACCTATTACAGGTCTATATTACTGTAAACTGATATTATATGAAAATTGTATTAAGTTTAAACAAGTAGCTAAAGTTGAATATGGAATTAAATAATATCTAATGTAACATATACATAGGATTTTGGCAAAGTAGGTATGATATCTACAGAATACCTACGAATATTTATATTGCATAACTTTCTGTTTTTGCTACTTAACGTAATTTACATCTTTAAAATAAATATTTAAAAATTTGACTCATTGAAAGTTAGGTCAAGTACACTACACTTCTACATATTGCTCATCTACCGGGACAGAAGAATAAATTGATGAGCAACTGTTTTTCTGGATAGGTCACATTCCTTGTTCTGTATCCTTTTGTTGACTGTAACTATTTATTGTTTACCGCATGTGTTCTTTCAGTCCATATTGATTGTTTGGCTCTACATATTGGAATAAGGAAAAAATCATCGCTTTTTATCTTATCGGAGTTTATAATTTTTTTTTATAATTCTGTAATTTTATTTATAAACAACTGTCATTATAGATAGCTGCAAACGAGTCACTAAGCTATTTCAGATTTAAAATAATAAATTCTGAAAAAAATTAGTTAATTAGTAATCATTCATGTAGGAATAAAAGCTGTTTCAAGAGCTCAATTAGTTCAAGAGTGTGGATATACCCAGCGATTAGAGGCACATAAAGGAACGAGACTAGTTCTTTAAGCCCAAATTAAGGCCAAATAATACAAGAAAAAATTTAGACTCAAAGAAAAATTCATAAAATGTAGCCACAAAATACTCATATTTAACGAGACTCTCGTGTTTTAATAAATTTTAGACTTTTTGAATTCTAGTGAACTTAATAGAGGATATTTTGAAATTTTGTCGTTAAGGTAAATTTATTATTCCTGTTTCCCAGTCAAAAATCAAGATAAGTTTTTATTTACTAGATTTCTTGTTACTATAAAATTATCTTTTTTCAATTTTCAAATCGCTTAATGAAACATTTTAAAAATCACGTTGAGTTATTTAAATATATACTGTAGTTGCAAATTTGGTCAAATACGCAATTATATTTCACTGAGAAAAGTTTTTCTCATAAAACTAAATTTATTATATTTATCAGGAAACCAAAATAAATGTAATGACTCATCGCAGTTTGTTTGTTAGTATCTTTTATTTGCTTGGTTAGTATAACCATTAACAATGTGAAATGTTTGAGGAATTATAAATAAAAATATTTTATATCTCATAATAATTATGTTGCAAAATGAAATAAGTGGAAGATGGACAACATAAAGAAAATGGATAAAGCAATAAATTCTTACCATATGAAGGCCGAAAAGTACTTTAGCCATTGCAACAATTCTGTCAACAACCTCTTCAACCTGCTGAGGTTTAACATCTCCAGTATCTTTCTTGCTTCCAAGTTTCGAATAAAGATAATGTTGCCATGACATTTCATCTGCTGGATCAATCTTATCAGGTAGAGTCAACTGAGTCTTGGCAAACTCTAATATGTCATACTCAGGCATTTTCTGAAAAATGTGTAAAATTGTGGCTTTAAATCAAAATAAAAGTATGGGTTTAAATTTAATAAATAAGTTTAACCACTATGGAATTAAAAATACATTTACTGAAGTTATATTTAGGAGGGTTGTAATTAATGCAAAAAAATGTCAATTAGAATCAATGTTTAAAAGCCCTATAACCATAATAACAATCCAATATCCACAACAACAGATTAATTTTATTAATTGTAAGCCACTGCCTACTGTACATTTTAATTACATGGTATTTATGCCTCTGAAAATGGTTACCCTAAAATTGAAATGTAAAATAGGTAAAGATTTACAGTTAATAAATTAAGTTCTTCTTGTGGAATTGGGTTGTTATAGTGAATAATTAATTAATATTTTATAGTTGTTCAAGATAATAAATAAGTTGAACAGTTGTTTTATAAAGCATTGGAAAAAGTCAACTATTTTCAATTAAAAGTGATATAAAGCTAAAAAAAACTCTTTATGCTCTATTCGAAAATACTAATCCAATGAATTCTTTACCCAATTTAACTTATTAAGATGCATTCACAGATTCTAATTATAATTGAATTTTTTATGAAATATTCAATTTCACTTTGCTCTTGCCTAATCCCCGCGGAAAAATCATGCAGAATAGCATTTGATTAACTTTTTATAGATTTTAATTTCCACACAGGTGTTTTAAACCCTTTTACTTGTTGAAAGATGATAGGCTCAAAATTTTATCTATTTCATTTTAGTTTTGTTGGATTCATTCATTTGTATCATTATTATTTTTAATTTACACTATTGCATTTCTTATATTTCATGATCTGATATATCTTTCCATACAAAGTTGATTCTAATCACCAAAAATTGCATGAGGAGAAAATACTTCTCTTGAAGTATGTTTTTCACAAATATTCTGGAGTAAGAACACATTAGCGAGTTAAGATAGATAACTCATGACCTGTACCAGATGGTACATCTTGACATATTTTATGATAAAAAGCCCAAATATTAAAACTATTATAATTTCTTTTTTTATAATGTAGAGTATCCTCTATGAAGTGCCCTAAAGTCTTCATACAGACAATAATGAAACTTGTCACTCATACCTCTAAAATTAAAGGTTTTGGAAAAAAACAAAAAATATATACAACATACCAACAAAGTATCAGAGTGGATTTGTTTATAAAAACAAGTAATATGAATAACATTTTTTTAAATAAATTCCTACTTAGATTAACAGAGAAAAATGTTATTTTAGTAATGTTTTATTAAAAAATTACAACTAATATAAATAAAGTTAAACTAATATCTTATGCATTAAAACAGCTGTTCTACCATATAGCCTAAAACATAAAATCAACTGTTTTATGAAATCACATGTTATCACTTAAGCCAAATGAGATGATAATACTATTCTTCATACTTTGACCCTTTTGTGAAAAGTTAATTTAATTAATGAATTAATATTTGAAAAAAAAACTGTATTAACGTCAAGTGTCATCCACTACAAGTTTAAAAAGATGTATATGAATATGAGTGGATGAATAAAAAGTATTTGATTAACAACTAAAAATCTGAAGATATATATATATACAGTAAACTCCCGATCATCCCTGGACGGATTAACTGGTTTGTGGATTATCCGGGGTCTGCCATTGTTTTACAAATATCCAATTTTTATTCCAATCGGATTCATGTGTTTAAATTTCCAAACGGTGAACTATGACGTAAATACATATAAGGCTTAATAGAAGTTAAGATGAAGGGAATAGAATATGTAAATATGGACGTACTAATTTTTACATTGAAAGGGAAGCGAGCCAGCGAAATAAAACGGGCGAGCAGACTACTGTATATAAGAGACAATGATAAAATGCTTGGACGCCCGAAAACCTAATGTGTATCATAAGATTGTAAACAAATGTCAGCTAATCTCGGCTATAAATAGTCTAGGACATTACATATGCATTATCCTTGTCTGTCATATACATTATCGATCTTTATGGCTTTGTGACACAAGTAGACACTGTGCGACAAAATGGTTCTCAAGAAACATAGATCGCACATTAAAGCTAAATCAATGCTCACAAAAAAACAGACGAAAGTGACAGATTTTTTTGTTAAAAAGTGAAAGTATTATGTGTAAAGGAAATTACATATTTACATACATACTTACTTTTGATATATACTTATGTACGTATTGTAAATAGTTAGACATATAAATGTACATGTTATAATCCGTCAAATACATCGACATTTTAAATTATTTTCTGTATTTATTTTGTCCTCTGAAGATTATTTGTGAATTGCATTAACCGGGGTCATTATTTGTGTAACTTATGGTATAATAAATCGATTATCGATCGTTTTGCGTATTCTTTGTTCATAGCGGATTATCCGGAGAATTTACAAAATTTAAAGTTCAGATAGTCATAAACTAATGTTAAAGTGATTAAATAAAAAGTTATTGTAAATAATCTTGTATTTTATTTTAGTTTACCAGTTGTTTTTGAAGCAGTTTTTCAATTCTGACCAGATAATAATTATACTATATCTGCTGTCTAATTGAAACATTAAAATAGTTTCATTCTTGTTATCTTTGTTTCTGTTATTTCTTTCACAGTTTGAAACTATATAAATAATATGAATTATAATGTTAAAAATATATTTTTAAGTTGCATGATGTATTCATCTTGAAGGTTAGCTTCGTAAAAGGAACAAATGTTTTGAAACGCGTTAGCAAGTAAGCAATTATGTATTCACTTAGTTAAGTACTTTTTAAATACAGTAATATATTTTTACCTTAAGATACTTGTCTTTACAATGTTGAACTAACTCTTGCTCCCTTCCAGCAAAAAGGTTGAGACCAACTGGAAGCAGTCGTTTGAGACAAGCCACCATGAGACTAGCCTGCAACTCTTTGTCTTTATCTCTTTTCTTGTCTCTATGCTTCTTCTTCTTCTATATAAGAAAATGACAAAATAATTTCATTATGTTAACAAGTTGGCCAACAATTGAATTTATTTGGTACTATTTTTTAACATATACTTGCCAAACAAGATCGTATCCACATAATTATTTAGAAAATCTATTATTATTTTTACTTTAAAATAGTGTGCATTATCAGTAAAGTAATTTAGTGGAGTAAAATTTATTTATCTATATTCCAAAAAAATAATAATATAAATTTATGCCACTTAAAATTAATACTGTACTTTTGGTTTTCCTACCTTGCCACTCCCCCCTGGTGGAACAGATCCATCTGACACTGCTGCAGATCTTCTTGTAGCTGTAGGCATGATTAGGATCATGTTGTCAATCTCATTAGCAGATATAAAGTTCTGTTCTTCACGTAAGAAATATTGAGACTTTGACCATACATTAAATATTTCTGCTACGTGGTTGTAAAGATCTTCAGCTTCAGGTATATTGTTACGTAACCAATGATTTCTTTGGAGGTCTACATACTTGATTAGTAAAGGATAGAAGGAATATATATCACGAACCAATAACTGCCAGTCTTCTTGTATCTGAGATTCTATCTGTAAAATTAAATGATAGAAGGTTTATACTTGAAATAAATAATAACCCAATAGAACTAATCTCACTAGAAAAATACCACATTTATAAAAACATACGCAACAATTTAATGAACCTACAGACAACATATGCAGACGCCGTACTATTCAAAAACATTATACACGCGGCTCAAGAAGAAACATGTATGATGTCAACAAATACCAACATCAAGGACTGAACATCCACACCAGAAAAATAGAGAAAATTAATTCAGTGATTTGACAATAGTCAAGTGACCGAAAGGTGCCTTATCACATAAGATAATATTGTTGCACTTAGTGGCGGAAAAAATTATTTACAAGTAATAATAATGTCATAAATCCCGTGCAACGGAAAAATGATGGACAACGTGAAATATCACGATATATATATATATATATATAAATATATGAACTTGATATATTACTACTGTAAATACTTTTATCCACCAGGTGGGTAAAAGTATTTACAATAGTAATATATCAACTTCATAAAGTCAGTGCAACGGAAAAATAATGGAGAACGTAAAATATCAATATCAATTAATGCCACTTTTATATATATATATAAAAGTCAATTATATATATATATATATATATATATATATATATATATGAAGTTAATATATTACTATTTTTGAGTAATTTTATCCACCGTTAAGTGCAATAATTTTACCTTGAGTGATGAGGCACCTTTCGGTCTTTGACCATTGTCGAATCACTGATTGTTCTCTGCTGTGGATGCTACGTCCGTGAAGCCGGTGTTTGTTGAAGTTACACGCACTATTTCTTGATCTGTGTGTATGAGGTTTCTGTATAGTATGTCTTCTGTATATGTTGTTTGTAAATTCATTAAGTTGTTGTGTATGTTTTTATAAATGTGGTATTTTTCTAGTGAGTTTAGTTCTATTGGGTTGTTATTTATTTCCAGTATGGTTAGGTTATTTTCGTAATTTGTAATTTCGTGTTTATGGGAAATTAGGTGTGCTGCAACATTTGATACTTTAGAATTTTTATTTTTGAATGCTCTATAATGTTCTACATGAACATTATATGAACATTATAGAGCATTCAAAAATAAAAATTCTAAAGTATCAAATGTTGCAGCACACCTAATTTCCCATAAACACGAAATTACAAATTACGAAAATAACCTAACCATACTGGAAATAAATAACAACCCAATAGAACTAAACTCACTAGAAAAATACCACATTTATAAAAACATACACAACAACTTAATGAATTTACAAACAACATATACAGAAGACATACTATACAGAAACCTCATACACACAGATCAAGAAATAGTGCGCGTAACTTCAACAAACACCGGCTTCACGGACGTAGCATCCACAGCAGAGAACAATCAGTGATTCGACAATGGTCAAAGACCGAAAGGTGCCTCATCACTCAAGGTAAAATTATTGCACTTAACGGTGGATAAAATTACTCAAAAATAGTAATATATTAACTTCATAAAGTCAGTGCAACGGAAAAACAATGGATAATATTAAATATCAAGAATATATATATATATATATATATATATATATATATATATATATATATATATATATATATATGACAGGATAATAATATTAAGTGGCAGAATAGAAAGGCGATTCCTTTGCAATTTGTCATTTTCCTATCTATATTTGGTGTTGGACTATTATTTTTATTTGTTACTATTTATAAATAATTATTAATTATCATTAATTTTTAGATTTTAATTTCTAGAGCATTATTTACGATATTGTGTGGTAACCATGGCTACTATTTAAGGTTGTACAATAAAGGTTTCTACAACAACAGGGGGCTAAAAAAAATTATATACATCTTTGAGAAATGGAATTATAGCTATGGGAAAGTTGGCACATCGCTAAAGTGCTGGATTTCAAACATGAAGCCATTCAGTTCGAATCGAACCTAAACACCCCACCTTTTTAAAATATAATTAACGAATAAATATTTGAAAAAAATTATTAACATTAATTGTCATCCCCTACAGGTTTAAAAAAATGTATTTGTACTTCAGTGAAAGAATAAAAAAAGTATTTTATTAACGACTGATAATCTGTACAAGATATATATAAGAAGAGTGTGAACTAATACAAAGAATTGAAAAATAGATGTTATCAAAATTATAATCCGTGTAACATTTGTATTGTCGCCAAACAACCGACAATTCACACAAGTAGTTGCTAATATTTCGATAGTTACCGAATGAGGCCAGAACTTTCCAATCTCAGTTTATAATCAGCTGTTCACTACATATTTGATTTTTCCGGTCCTTTAAATTTAAATAGAAAGTTGAGTAGGGGATTCGGATAAGAGAAGTTGAAGAGTGAGGGTCGAAATGTTTGGCTGGTGACTGAAGGAAAGACTTATGATTGATCAAAGCGAAAAAAGTGGTAACTTTTTCTTAAGACCAGGACACAAAAGGTAAATGTTTTCAATATTTTAAATTTATATATATAACACAAATTGTAAGTATGCGCACCAGCCATGGGCCGAAGAAGTCTATTTGTTAAAATTTCTTTTGAGGGGCAGAACATTCTAAATTCTATTTTTGGGGCATAGCTTCATGATTTACCCTTCCTACTGTGGTGTGACATCAGTACTTTTGAGTGAATTTAGTACTAGTATAATGTTTGAATCAAACATGTTGCATTTTATTTTATAAAATAACACCTAAACTGACTGTAAATTATAAGAAATAAATACCTAGATGTTTGAACTTGAGAAATCACTCACTTAGTGAACTTATAAGTTGAATCATAAAAGTTTAGATAGTTATCATACACAATAAAATGCACAAATCTGTGTGGTTTTATAATTTTATATTTTTTATACCTGTATTTGTTATATTTAAATGTTTTGTTAATTTACCTGGGAAGTGTCATCAGAAGATGATTTAATGAAGCCTCTTAGAGACTCTTCCTTATGGAACAATGTATCTGTTCTCTTCTTTGCACGCTCAGCAAGAGGCAAGAAAGGATCCTTTAGGAGTTCTTCAGATGAGTTGATTATTATCTGCTGAGTATATGCTGAAAACAAAACAAAATAATAAATACTGCAACAAAAAATCACCTGTACAATATGATACCTATCCAATAGTTATTTTCTGATAGATATTGTTATATAAGTTAATAATAAACAATAACTAAAATTTTTGATATATTATAGGAAATAGATTTTGAATATAAGTTAATGAATCTATTCCATTTATTTGAGTTTAATTTTTAAACTTCTAATTTGTATTTTAGTGTTTTTCTGTTTCCATAAGATAAAGAATCTTATACAATTTGTATTTATATAAATCCCATCTGTTGAATTTCAATATGTTGACTACTAATCTACTTTAAAGTGGTCTTCCAGTTTAAAACAAGTGTCTCTTAAATTTTTTTTTAGTTTAAAAATATAAACATATATTTTATGAAGACTAACCTGCAATCCTAGTCATCCAGCGAGCATTTTCATTTCCAATATTCTTCTTAATCATCTTCAAGACATTTTTCAAAAGTTGGTTCATATGTTCACTTGTCACCATTGTAACATAGTTTCTGGAATTAATATACTGTCATTAAAAAAAAACGTTTTACAACAATAAAGTAACAATAAATGACTATCAAAACATGAAAATGAGAGCTGTTCTTGGAAGGCAGTGTTGATGTAGTTGATGCTGTGTATGGCGAATATACAGTAGCAAGAGAAACCAAGCATTTGACACTTTTTTTTTGGAATAATGAACATTGCAGCATGAAAGGGGTATGAAACACTGAATGCGAACCTTAAAACTATGAAGAGACATGAGTAACTAAATATATTGCAAAAAACTCTTATAAAGCACACCATGGAACAGCAGACCATGCAACAGAATCTACCACAAGAAATTTGATGTCTTCCGGAATCCAAGAAGAAATAAATAGATACCCAAAAATAAGAAAAAGAGGAAGATGCTATGAATGTAAAGATGACAAAACAAAATATTACTGTCGTAGCTCCCAAATATACCTGTATGGAATAATTTATACTAATATTGATGAATATGATCTACTATACAGTAATGAAAAAATCATTGTAAACTAAAAAAGTATAAACATTTGATCATAAACAAGATTTACAAAAAATGGAAAAAAACAAAAATAGGTTAATAAGTAAAGTCAGTTATGTGTATACAGTAAAAGCTTTAATATCCCGGGCTCTCCATGTTATTGGTTATCGAAAAATTCCAGTTAAAGAACCTAATCTTCGTAGCCTATGTATAGTACGTACTGTGCATAACGTTATGCTATCTATCAAGAAATATTGAATGTACTGTTGAAATTTTACCTTCCATATTTCTTTGTATTCAATTACTGTATTTCCGTACGTATTAATAAAAGCACACCCTCAAGCACCCATAATTTATAAGAAAAAAAAAACTGAAGAAAGAAAAGAAATTTATCGCTTTTTTGTTCATATAATGTTGAAATAAAAAATACACCAGTACACTCAACTATACAAAGACTAATGATTTTATAGTGTATTAATGATTTTAAAAATAATCACGGATGCCAGACTGCCTTTTACGCGAAGGCAATTTTTCAACAATTTTGAATGAACCATTTGCAGTTGCAAAACTTCCTGAGTCGAGTAGCATTTCTCTTTTCAACAAATGTTAACAGTGTTGTAAAAGAGGATGCAGCAATACTCAATGATACATATACTTTTTCTTCAACTATTTTTTGGTTAGGTTGGTTAATTGACATCTGTTTTATACTGTATTTCTGATGAGTCACATCTTGTATCAACAAAAAAAGATGTATACTGATTTGTTTTGAAAATGTGGCGGTTAATAGAATATTCTGGATGATAGAATGCCGCATAAAAGAGCTTTTACTGTACACACAGTAAAACCTCATTATAAGAGATTCTATTCAACAGAACAGCGCTTCTTAACAGACTCACCTCCCTGCAACTTGATTATCATTGTCTTACACTACCTGCAGTATACAATCATAAAGAATATAAAATAATAATAAAAGTTCCAATTCAAAGCAAAAGAGGTGAAGTAAACTAACATGTAAATGAATTAAGATTGTATAGATATGTTAAATGGAATAGATGTATCAATTGCAGCACTGAAGAAATTGTTTACCATGGAATTGGAACCTGGTCGAATTGAGGATACTACTTGAATGAGTAAATTGTGGCTGCAGAGAGGAATAATAAATAGCAGTATTTCATATATATTCTACCTCCAATGTTTATCAGTCTAGTAGTAGATGATTTGGTTCAATGTTAATACTACTAGTAACACTGGAAAGGATTACATATTATTTTTCTTATTCTGCTGATGATAGAAATTTATTGTTGTTTTACAAAATTTAATGATAGATAATTATTAACTATAAACAGTTAAGTTAAACCAATGGAATTTATACTAACCCTGCAGTGAGACTGACATTATCTGGACCTTGACTCCACCATACAGGCAAATAGGAACATAACAAGGGTAAAGTAACATCTATTATATATGGAGCATCTGCATGACTCTTTTCAGACTCTACAAAATGGTCAACTTCTGAGAGTATAGCATCCAAAGTTGGCATGGAATTTTCCATTCGACTCAGAACATCTGTAAAAAATTTAAAAAATGCCACTGTTCATTATAAATAAGTTTACTTAAAATAATACGTCAAAAATACATTAACTTAAAATATTATGTAAGAAAAATAAATTAAACCGGTTTCCAACAGTCTTGTTTAGATAGATCCGTTATGTAAACAACTTCTATTTTGAAACAAGAAGAGCCTGAACAAATTATTTCTTACATTTTATCTATTCATGTTTTGTAAAGGGGTGGGCAAAAAAAGTCAATGATTTTGATCCGACTGTACATCACAACAATGCAGGTGGGAAGAAACAGGTCAATGACTTTCATTCCCTAGCTCGCAATTACAGTTGCAATGGAGTTATGGAACCCACAACATCGTGCTTTTGTCATAGAGAGCTATTTTAGTAACAGTTATTCAGTAGTCAAATCCTAGCGTTTGTTTCGTAAAAAATTTGAGGTAAGTAGACATGGTTGATTTCCCAGTCGCAATGCTACAACACGTTGGGTTAAAAATTTTAGAGAAACGGTTTCATCTTTAAAACAGAAATCTAATAGCTGTCCAGGTAGCGTTTATACTCCTGAAAATACAGAAGCTTTACGATTGTCAGTAGCCAGAAATCCACGCAACCCTGCCACACATCACGCAGCTGTGCTAGGAATATCAGATCAGAGTGTGGGTACAATTTTGTGTTTGGATCTTCATTTTCCACAGTATAAAATCTTAATTGTTTAAAATCCTATAAGATCTAACATCACATGATTTCCAAAACCAAAGAGAGTGTGTACAATCAATTCTGAACCTTTTAATTAATGATTCAATACTCATAATGGCAGATGAGGCCAATTTTCACCCATCTAGTTGTGTTAATAAGCAAAATTTCCGGTACTGGGCGGCAAAAATCCTCATAGCCCGTACCACAAACCACTTCATTGTGAACGTATGACAGTTTGGTGCACAACTGATAGGAAGAGAACAGTCGAAGAGCTTCAATTACTTCAAGTTGTTATGTCAAAATGCTACATAATTTCCTTTCACCAGAGTTGCAACATCATACTTCTTACTTCTTAGTACGGGCATCAATCATAGCCGATGGCTCGGTGTCCAATGTACGCGGCACAAGCAAGCTGCCAGTGTTTTTTACTTTTAAGGATGTCCTCAAAATCATTGACTTCTGCTCTTAGTAGGTCACGTGAAAGAATTGGATAGCTGCAACGCAGAAGAATGTGCTCCAGATCCTCTTCATCGTCTTCGCATAATGCACAGTGCGACGAATCACTAAGGTTGAAGCAGAATAGGTACTTCTGCGTAACTATGTGACCAATTCTAGCTCTTGCTGCAAAAGATGCTAGTTGTCTTTGCACCCCCTTATATAAGTTCCCGTCAGTTGGTAGGGGTTGAATCTTGTGTAGGTGTCTCCCAATGGTTGACTGATTCCATTTCTCCGACCAGGCTTTATAGAAATATTTGTTGCTTTGGTTCCTACAGTGAAGCAATGAAACCCTCTTCTCATCTGTAGGCTGCATTTTAGAGGCTGCTTTCGCTATTTGGTCCGCAACCTCATTTCCGTATACATCACAATGAGATGGTACCCACTGCAAAGTAATCTCACATCTATGGCTCTGTAGTTCACGAAGTAGGCGTCTAATTTCCATGATACGAAAAGCATATGCTGTAGGTTCGGAGTTTAAGATAGCCTGCAGAGCACTTTTGGAATCCGTTAAGACACACATCTGCAATACTTTCAATGATAAACAACTTGTAAGCGCTGCATTTATAGCTAGTAATTCTGTGTCCATACTGGACAATGAGTTTGCTGGCACAGTACCTATCACCAGTTGTTTCATTAAAGTAACCGGCACCCGCAACTTTTCCTTCAATGCTCACTGAGCCGTCAGTGAATATCTTGATATGGCGATCATAAAGCTCATTTATCATGGACAATGCTTCACTTTTCAAGATTGCTGGGTGGTTGTTTTTCGTTAACCGGTTTGGTAGTTCCATAACAATTTCCACTCCATTCCATATGCCTGGTCTGTCATCATATGTCACTGGGATGGTTTCAGGAACGCCACACATTAACATGGAGGCCATGGACTTAATTTGACTCGTGAATGAGTTTCTGATGTTACTGCTTGCATTTATCACGATGTGTGGAGGATGGTTAGGCGTTGATGACTGTATTCTTAAGTATTTGGTCCACATTTGCCTTCTGATATATATTTCAATAGGCTCAACACCCAGTTCCACTTCCATAGCAGAGGTAGGAGTGGTGCTCAGGCATCCAAGGCATGTACGGAGAGCCGCTACTTGAATGCGGCCTATTTTGTCAATGTGTGTTTTGGCTGCAGCTCCCCAAACCTCACAGCAATAGGTAGCTTTGGAGTGTACAAAGGCTAAGTAAAATGATCTTAGTGTTGTTGTGTCTGCACCCCAGTTGCGACTGGCCACTACTTTGAGCCCATTCAGCCGCGATGTGCACTTCTCCAAAACATAGTCCACTTGCCTTTGCCCAACATAATTTTGAATCCAACACTACTCCCAACAATTTTGGGTTAGGGTTAAATTTCACGGGAACATCTTGTATTCGTAACTGCGGTATGTAGTTTGCCAAATTATTTCTTCTCGTGAAAAAAGAGCACTCTGTCTTGTCCTGAGATACTTTAAGTGACCACTTTCCATGCCATTCCATTATCTTGTGTAGAGCTAGTTGAACCAAATCTATCGCTTTGAGATGGTCTTCATCCGATGCCCAGATCGTGCAGTCATCCGCGAATGTACAGCTGGACACTCCAGGAGGGAGCTTGGCCGAGAAATCGTGAAGTGCGATATTAAAGAGGGCTGGACAAATAATTCCACCTTGGGGAATGCCATTTGCAACAATGTGATTTGATGAGATGGTTCCATTGACGTCCACCTGAATGCACCTGTTTTCTAGGTAAGATACAATATATTTCAACATCTTGCCCCTTATGCCAAGCTTCATACACTGGAGGATAACCGTAGCATGCGGAATTTTGTCAAAAGGTGCTTCGTAGTCGATCATCACCGCAATTGTATCCGTCTTTCGTTCAAAACCTTTGTAAATTTGGTCTGTGAAATATAGCATAGCAATGCATCCGCAGTGCTCCTCTGATGCCGGAAACCAAATTGGAGATGGCTCAGTTTATCACCGTTTTCTAGTCTCCATGTCAGTCTTGCGTTCACTAGAGTTGCAACATCATGAACTTTATACTGCAAATGTTTGGTTCTAACAAGATAGGGCTATTGCTCACACTGCAAGAGTATCAATAAATGTGTTACGAGAAATGTTTTCAGAACATATGATTTCAGGAAATGGTGACCTTTCAAAGCCTGCTTGCTCCCCAGAGATCTTTTGGCATGTGATTTTTTTCTTTGGGGTTATTTGAAATATAAAGTGTATGTCGGAAGGCCATGAACAACTAAAGATCTGAAGCTAGCAATTTGCAATGAAATAGCGGCAATACCAAACAACAAGATTGTGATGTAATGAATAATTTCCAGGTATGATTACATGAATTTGTGTAGAATAAAGGTCGTCACTTCACTAGCATGATTTTTAAAACAAAGTAAGTGAATTTTATAATTTAAGTGCATTAATTAAAAATGGGAAGAAATGATGTTTCAAATA
This sequence comes from Prosapia bicincta, assembly GCA_036971475.1. Lineage (NCBI taxonomy): Eukaryota > Metazoa > Arthropoda > Insecta > Hemiptera > Cercopidae > Prosapia > Prosapia bicincta. Next base: position 39,759,393 of record JBAIZL010000001.1, read on the forward strand.
TTTTAGTACTTTTTTTACGTCTTATTTCTAATTAGTTTTATTCATCAAACCATCCACTATTTCTGCCAGTCCCTGTATTATATTTTGTTTTAGTGTACATATAAGTTGCTCCAAAGTGACTATTTCTTGAAAGTAATTATTTTAATCAGTTATTTTACCTACTCTTGACTAAAATATGTTGTAGTGCAACTTTTACTTGTGATAGAATTATTTTACTTTTTGTGAATGTTCTCTAATCTTAAATTGACATTTTTGACTAATTAGCAATAATTATAATACAAAGAAGAGAAAAAAATATCAAATTTTATTATATCAACACAGAACAACAAAATATTTAATTGAAAAATATTTAATATCGATATGTGTTATTTTCTCATTAAAGATTATGAACTTCACTATGCTTACATTTAAGTGGCAAACATGTTTAACAAAATGTATCTGGATTAAATGTGGGCAGCAAAAACAAACAAAACTGCAATAAATCTTTATCTTAACTAAAAATGTAAAGAAGTGAATTTTAAATAAAAACAAATTAATATGAAAATAAAAATATACAAAAAACAATGAACTATTTTAACTGAATTACAACTGACAAGAGAAAATTAAATTACCTGAACAATATAATACTACAAAAGTTATTGATAATTTTGTCATTAATACTCCTATAAAACCGCAACTTCTGAGCTTCACTGTACACAGTTTCATACTCATTTTTCTTACTCTTATCTGTTAGACAAAAAAATGTTTATGTTTGTTCCATAATTAATGATTTTATTTAATTGAAATATCTATATTCTCTGAATCCTCATAAGTTCTGTTCAGTAACTTTGACAAACATTTTTCCACAGTAGGAATTTTAAAGTCTGTTATTTTGATATTCCAACTGTAAATAAGGCTATTGCGTGATTTTTGTATCAAAAAATAATATTCATGTCGGTAGGAAGGAGATATTCTTAGCGTTTGAAAATCTTTCCATTATCCTTTTAATGTATTCACATACATACAATTTTTTTATTTTAAAAGAATCTATTAAAGAACATTAATTTGTGTAATACAGAAAATTTCTATAGTAGATGAAAAAAAAGTTGTAAGTATATCAACACAGCAGAACTTGAATTATATTTAGTGAATAAGTAACGCATACAGTACACAAGTTGTCACTGGATTGCATAGCTTTTAAGTGAATATTGCTGAATGTGAAGAACTATGTACAAAAATGAGTTGAAAATAAAGAGACATTTTTCTGAAAGAAAAGCAAACATGCATAACCTATGGTGTACCATTAATTTTTTTGTGATTGCAAGCAATGTCCTGTCCTGAATACAAATATAAATGTTTTTCATGGTAAAAGAACATTTGTTTTATAAAAACAATGACCTAATCAAAATTTAAAAAAATAATAAAATAACATCCCAATAAATTTAAGAAGAAGTGAGGCGTATTTTAGGTAACATTTCATCTGTAGGTCAAATCATGAAGTACACAGAAAGAAATCTCAGAACTTATTAATCAAAGCTATTGTAATAAGAAATATCCCATTTCACTGTAAGGTTTATAACAACATAAAGATTGCAAAGTTATACATTGCTCTTGGAGTATGTTTACTACACTTGCAGTGAACAAATTAGGAAAATATGTTAAAACTCACATATAAAACACATTTTTGACTGTTTAACCAGTCAGCATTAGTTTCTACGTTGACCACCAAGGTTTTTGATTGTAATAATCAACACAGCTAAGGTGTGTTGATTAGCTGAACTCATTCTAAATAAAGTTGTTGAGATTGTATTTAACATTGAATGTGATTTGAATAGTGAATAATAATTTGTTTTTTGAAATATTTTAATATTTTATATTACCCCTCTGTGTTGAGAAATAATTATTTTGATGTGTATATATATATATATATATATATATATATATATATATATATATATATATAGAGAGAGAGAGAGAGAGAGAGAGAGAGAGAGAGAGAGAGAAAGAGAGGGAGAGAGAGACTACAGTTGAAAAGACATCAACAAGAACTTAGTAATGTTCCACAACTACAAAAAAAGATATTCTTCCTCAAGAAAATGGAGCAATATGGACAATGAAAATAAATCAAATGAAAAATATAAAACTATTAAATAAACAAACAAAATCGTTTACATTGTTTGAACATATAATTGAAAACTTCCCTTTTGACCTGGGATTGCTCACCCTACCAATATGTATCCGTAATCAACTTAAACATTTGTGAGTATAATAAAAATAAGTGAAGTTAACAACTTTACAATAATTTTAAGTTTAGCAAGTTTATCTACCCAAAGGTTTTACCTAAAACAATTGTTGACTATCTAATTAACAAAATAAACAACAATAATTATACTAAATAATATTTTCATTAAGTAAATTACATATTATACCTTGAGCTTCTAATGAATGATCAGCAATACGATTAACCAATGAGAACTGATTGTGTTTATTCAAATGAGGTTCTAAATATGAGACTGGAAATGTTGATGAAAATGCTCCGAGACAACTGCCGAGTTGTGGCCGGTGACGGTCTAGCTCCATTTTCAAATACTTCCTGTACAGCCAAAAAAAAAAACAATAGCTAATTAAAAATATTGGCATATAGTAACATAATATTATGACATGCTAACTAATACTATTATTTACTAAGCTGTTCAAGAAAAAATATCTAATTTGATGCTATAGTTACAATGTGATGGTTATATTTAGGCTACAACTTTGTTCATTTCTTATTCAGAGAAGTAAGGTTACTACAGTTTCATTAGATCATTGTATTGTTTGTAAGAGCCTTTATTTCATGTACAAATAAACACCAGGCAGTTAACTTTACCTAATTAATATGTACTGAAAATATTTGTCACAATTTTTAGAAAATTGGATGATGACGTAATTATTGTTTTAACATGTAGTCATAAAAGCAAATGCAAAAACTTAAATGTGTACAACAACTGTAAAATTTTATTCCAATGTTTAAGAATTTATCTCTGCAATTAAAATTTTTTTAAATCTATTTTATCTATATTCTTTAAAATAAACTGTTAAAATTGTGAAGTGAAGGTCTGATTATAGGTCTGATATTGTTGAGTTATACTGAATTGGAATAGTAGATATATTTTTTAAAATATAATAATGATATAATTTTATACTACACTGTTTAATATTGCTTACTTATTAATTAACTTGGAAAAAACAACTACTTACTGTATATTCCCAACAGACACCAAGACTTGTGCATAAGCAGTGGTTTTTTGCCAAGTGAATTAATAAATAAGTATTCATCAGAAATCTCAAAATGTACAGTCCTACAACTGCTAGTTCTATAATGTATTGGCAATAACAATAAATGCTTCTTATTTTGTGAAAATAAACTATTTATGATAAATTTTGAGATATTGTAAATTTGTTAAATGAAGTCAGGACATTTCAATTTCCATAAGAGATTATTTTAATTTTTGAATTATTTTTAAAACAAAATTGATTGATAGTGGGAAATAACTTTTGAATCTTCCAAGACTGATTCATAAAAAGTGAACTGCTAAGCAAGGTTTTTTTCCAAAACAACAAATTTTGTTTATAAAAGACTAAGTATTTTACATTTTTTAATAGAATCCATTCAGATTTATAGTAATTTTTAAAAAAATTCCAACTAGAAATACGAGTATACTACAAATTAAAGTTTACACTTGTAAATAGTTCAATGTATATATCGTGATATTTCACATTGTCCATTATTTTTCTGTTGTACTGACTTTATGAAGTTATTATTATTAATTGTAAACAATTAATAAGTGGTAGTGTTTTTTCTACCACTAAGTGCAATAATTTTACCTTGTGTGATGAGGCACCTTTCAGTCACTTGACCATGGTGGAAAAAATTGTTTACAATTAATAATAATAACTTCATATATATATATATATATATATATATATATATATATATATATATATATATATATATATATTTTTTTAGGTTAGTTCTAGTAGATCTTAAAGCTTATTTAGGAATTTTTTTTTTGGACTTGATAGGAGACTGACAGACTCCTATCTGTCAGATTAGGATCTATAAGATTGTTGAATCTTTTGTTTTGTTTTTCTCTTTCTTGACTGAAGAAGATCATGTTGATCGAAATATTTCAAATAAAAGTGTATTAAGTGTTTTATATGTGCTTATTTCCAAGAGATTGCAGTTTTGGACTATTGCCTTTAGGTAAGTCTGTCAGTCTCCTATGAAGTCCAAAAAAAAAAAATTCCTATATATATATTGTAACATTTATAGAATGGGCTATATAAATGTTCTTTAAGAATTGGAAAAATAAATTAGAAATAACCCACACAAAATTTAAAAAAAGAAATTCATTAAAAGATTGATTAGATTAAATTGAAACTAAATTTAGGTAAAAGCCTAGAATTGTAAACAAGGTATTTGTACTGTAAAATCGATTAGGAAATGTGTTATATCAAAACCCCTAACACATAAATTAAAACAAGATAATCTAATAATAATTATATTCAAACAAAATTGTAAATATTAGTAACATAGGGCATAAGTAATTACTTGAAGGAGAAAGTGAAAAACGGTAGTAAACAAATTGAAAGGTTATGTTCTATGAATCCAGTCAAAACACACACATTTCGAAATATTACAAAAGTAAAACACAAAGACACTTCACACACTAATAATAATAATTAAATAAACACTGGAAGGTTTGTTAAGGATCAGAAAATTGAAACAGTATGTTAACCAAATTAAAACGGTGAAAATAGTTCGTTGACATTAACAGATGTAGAAAGCAAGAAGTAGGTCAGTTGCAGTCGACTCTAGTGGGAAGGAGCGGAACTTCGTTAAATTAGAGCATATGATTTCTTTTTGAAGAAGGAAACCGCCATATTAAAAAAACAAACAATTGTTTAAAATCTAAGGACGCGTAGTTAGAGTAAGTCTGGCGTGGTGACGCCGAGGAAGCAGACCTTTCTTAGCAGTCAAAATTTTACATTGGAAGGAATTCGTCAAAATTATACCGTTTTGTGAAGAAACTTGGCAATTTTAAATAAGGATAAGAGAATTTAAAGATAAAGTACAGTGGTAATATAATTTGAAGGAACTAAAACGAATTTAAGTGTGTAAAAAGTGAAATTTGAAGAGAACGGAATCTTACGTAAGCGACCTGCAGATTGTCGGTATTTGATAAGTTAAGTATGTATAGCGCTATAAAAAATAAACTTTAGTGGACTCTTAGGATAATAGGGAAGTTTAATTTTGTACATTAGAATATCTTGTGATTAATAGAAATAAGATCATAATCCAGTTCAAATAGTTTCGCCTTTTTGCTCATTCCAAATTAAAGTTTTTCCATCAGGAAAATATTTAATAAAACAAATTTCAAAATTTATTTAATTAACAAAAGAAGTAAAAATATAGCCCATGCTATAAACCACGAGATAGTTAGAGATCGTAAAATTAGCCTAGGGTATATAAAAATTTGTAACTAAAAATCAAAGAAAGTGAGTTTAGTATATTGTGTTAAAATTTGTTAAGTTTATTTTTGTTCTGTGTATTGTTTAAAGGTTGAAATAAGAAATGTTATAATAAATGTTAATGAATTGTTCCTGAGTAGTTTTTTTTGTTATTAAATAGAAATAATATATCTTCTTTAAAAGTATAAAGCATCATGTGTATTGTGTTATATAAATTGTTACATTTGGCACACCAACGTGGGGTACGATTATTAGAAATAAAAAATAATAATAAAGAATTAATTATTCAGGAGTTTGTGTTTTGTAACTAGAAAAATTATATATCTTCATTCAAATAAATATTTAATAGAAAAATAATCATTACATTTGGCACACCAATGTGGGGTACGATTATTAGAAAAATAATAATAAAGAATAAATTAGTCAGGAGTTTGTGATTTGTAACTAGAGAAATTAATTATTTTCATTTAATAATAAAACCCAGTTGTATTGCGTAATGGAAAAATCTTTATAATTGGCGCAACAACGTGAGGCTCGATAAAATAAGAGACAAAATTTATTTAGAGAGATTTTGAAACAAAATTAATTTAGAACTTTTTATATGAAAAACATTTGAACTGGAAATAGATTTAGAAAAAATTTTGTAAAATTAAACACTGAGTTGAATAGAATCAAGGCTAGGTTTATAGTATATATATAAAAATTGTTTATGTTTGTATAATAAGTTACTTACAGATAAAAAAAAAAAGAAGAAAATATTATAGGCGAGCTGGTAGTTGTAGGGGACCAGGAAAAAGGGACAAGTTTGGAAATGAAAGAAATGGAAGGCACAGATATGCCAATAGGAAACATTGAGGTAGAAGAGGCTAGGGGACTACCACCTATGCAAATCCAACAAAAAAAACGGGGAAATAGTGAGAATGAAGATTTAAGGGAGATAATGAGAACTCTCATGGAAATGAGTGTAAATATGAGAAAATTAGATAAGATAGATGAAATAAAAGAGGATATAGATAGAAAATTAGATAAGATAGACGAAATAAAAGAGGAAATGAAGGATATGAGGGAGGATATGAGAGAAATAAAAAAAGAATTACATGAGAATATAAACGAAGTAAAAGGAGAGATAAAGGAGGAAATAAGGGATTTAAACAAAAAATTAGAGGAAAATAGAGACGAAATAAGAGAGATGAAGGAGGATCTAAAATTAATAAAAGATGAAATTAGGGAGGACAATAGGAAAATGATAGAGGATATGAGGAAACAGTGGAGGACAGAGAATAATACTGAAATAGAGGATGTGAGAAGAGACATAGAGGAGAAAGATAGAGAATTAGAGGAGGAGATTAAGGAAAATTTTGAGGAAACAAATGAAATAATAGCTGATGTGGTAGAAATTAATAAAAAAGAGATAGAGAAGGTAGAAAATATAACAAAGAAAAACACAGAAGAGTTAGGAGAGTTAAAATTAAAGGTGATAGGAGAAAGAAAGATAACAGATGAGCATTTAAGGAAAGTCGAAGATGTAAGGGAGAAAATATTAGGAGAGCAGGGAAGATTAGGAGATAGAAATAAACTAGGAAATTTAGAAATATGGCAAATAAAAAATTTAACAATTCAAACCGCAACTAATAAGAAAATTGAAAAGATTAATAAAATGAAAATGGTAATAGGAGGAGTTAAATATCTGTCTCAATGCTTACTGGTACAAGGCTTATGGAGAAAATTTATCAGAGGTACGGACATGTTAATGGAGGTGGAGGTACAACTCGATTTTGGAAAATGGGAGATAGAATATAAATATGAGAATAACAGAGAAAATAGAACTTATGAAGCAAATGAGAGATACAATGGAGATGTAAACGGTGTTACGGCAAGGACAGGCGTGGGGACAAGAAAAGAGCATGGTGCCCACAGTCAGTCGGAAAACTAAGATAATAAGAAACCCAGGAATAGAAATTAAATAGAGGAAACAAGTTTACAGGCATTAATAGACACAGGCAATAATATGACATGTATCCAGGAGAACTGGATATTGGAAAATAAAAATAAAATAGGAAGGGAGATATTAAATATAGGTAAAGGAAGCAATATGAATAAACTCTAGGTGACTATGTGTATAAGAAAACGTTAGCAGGAGATAAGTTTTAAGGGATGGTAACTATATCTACGATAATTTATTAGAAACTTCGTCGAGTAATGAATAAAGATAAATATGAATCTATGTTAATAAATATTGAAGCATCGTTGTAATAAATAAAATATGGTAATTGTGTATTTAAACTTCGTCGTATTGTAATGGAGAATCTGCGTTGATAAATAATGGAACTTCGTCGTATATATTATATATTATAAAAGAAATATGAATCTATGATAATAAATATTAAAGCATCGTTGTAATAAAAATATGGTAATTGTGTATTTAAGCTTCGTCGTATTGTAAGGGAGAATCTGCGTTGATATATATAAGTATTGAAACAAAATTTATATTCGTTGATATAGGGACAGTGTAATCGAAGGAGCTATAGATATGATCAAATAGAGGATATGGGATTGCAACCTTTAAAAATATTAGATGTTAAACTTCATACAAAATAACTTGAAATGATATAAAAAAATAATTGAACTGGATGTGAGATTGGAAGGGGAGATAAAATACTAACTTAGAACTGAGAGTTAGATGAAGCTAAAAGCAAAATAAATATGAGATAAATAATAAACAAGGAATAAACAGAAATAAGGGAAAGAAAAATGTTATAACCAATTTGACCAAATCTAGACATACTATGACTTGGATAGGCTGGGATTTAAAGACATGGTATCAGAGAATATATGTTAAATAAATATTTAATCAGACTTATGATTGGAAGGATTCCAATTGTAATAAATAAAAAAAAAAAAATATATATATATATAATTATGGAAGGAATTGTAAATACCAGAACATGATTTATTGTTACTATATGTTAGAATTGTTAAAGAATTGTTGATTGAATGTTAGTTATAAGTATATTGTATTGTTAGAAGATAAGTTAAGTAATATGTAGCTTGAAGTTTTCAGCTCAGTATTTGATTGTTAAAGAATTAAGATAAAATTGTGTTGTAGGAATTAAGTATAAATGGACAGATGAATGTATAAATGACTTTTAAGTGGACAATTCTAAAAGTGGTAAAGACAATGGACGATAAGTTAACCAAAGTGTTGAGGTACTTACTCAATAAAAAATGTGTTCAATTAGTTATTAAATAAAATGTACAATTAGGAAATAAATGTTAATTTAAATTTAATTTAAAAAAAAAAATATGTATATTTAATCAAGCTTGTAAAATGTAAAGAATGTGTAATGTAGATAGTAGGAATATTTTTTTATTTAAATTAAATTAGGGGACATTGTAACATTTATAGAATGGGCTATATAATATTATTTAAGAATTGGAAAAATAAATTAGAAATAACCCACACAAAATTTAAAAAAAGAAATTCATTAAAAGATTGATTAGATTAAATTGAAACTAAATTTAGGTAAAAGCCTAGAATTGTAAACAAGGTATTTGTACTGTAAAATCGATTAGGAAATGTGTTATATCAAAACCCCTAACACATAAATTAAAACAAGATAATCTAATAATAATTATATTCAAACAAAATTGTAAATATTAGTAACATAGGGCATAAGTAATTACTTGAAGGAGAAAGTGAAAAACGGTAGTAAACAAATTGAAAGGTTATGTTCTATGAATCCAGTCAAAACACACACATTTCGAAATATTACAAAAGTAAAACACAAAGACACTTCACACACTAATAATAATAATTAAATAAACACTGGAAGGTTTGTTAAGGATCAGAAAATTGAAACAGTATGTTAACCAAATTAAAACGGTGAAAATAGTTCGTTGACATTAACAGATGTAGAAAGCAAGAAGTAGGTCAGTTGCAGTCGACTCTAGTGGGAAGGAGCGGAACTTCGTTAAATTAGAGCATATGATTTCTTTTTGAAGAAGGAAACCGCCATATTAAAAAAACAAACAATTGTTTAAAATCTAAGGACGCGTAGTTAGAGTAAGTCTGGCGTGGTGACGCCGAGGAAGCAGACCTTTCTTAGCAGTCAAAATTTTACATTGGAAGGAATTCGTCAAAATTATACCGTTTTGTGAAGAAACTTGGCAATTTTAAATAAGGATAAGAGAATTTAAAGATAAAGTACAGTGGTAATATAATTTGAAGGAACTAAAACGAATTTAAGTGTGTAAAAAGTGAAATTTGAAGAGAACGGAATCTTACGTAAGCGACCTGCAGATTGTCGGTATTTGATAAGTTAAGTATGTATAGCGCTATAAAAAATAAACTTTAGTGGACTCTTAGGATAATAGGGAAGTTTAATTTTGTACATTAGAATATCTTGTGATTAATAGAAATAAGATCATAATCCAGTTCAAATAGTTTCGCCTTTTTGCTCATTCCAAATTAAAGTTTTTCCTCAGGAAAATATTTAATAAAACAAATTTCAAAATTTAATATTGTTTTTCAAAATTTATTTAATTAACAAAAGAAGTAAAAATATAGCCCATGCTAAAAACCCCGAGATAGTAAGAGATCGTAAAATTAGCCTAGGGTATATAAAAATTTGTAACTAAAAATCAAAGAAAGTGAGTTTAGTATATTGTGTTAAAATTTGTTAAGTTTATTTTTGTTCTGTGTATTGTTTAAAGGTTGAAATAAGAAATGTTATAATAAATGTTAATGAATTGTTCCTGAGTAGTTTTTTTTGTTATTAAATAGAAATAATATATCTTCTTTAAAAGTATAAAGCATCATTGTATTGTGTTATATAAATTGTTACAATATATATATATATATATATATATATTTAGGTTAGTTTTAGTTGGTAAAGATTATTTAGATTTTTTTAGACTTTTTGGACTAGGAGACTGACAGACTTACCTTGGTAAGAGTCCACTCTGTAGTCTTGAAATAGAAACACATTTTTTTTTTCATTCTCTCATATTTCTTTTTGTGTTTTCTCTTCGATTGACAAAGACCACTGTGTGGTTGAAATATATCATTGTTTAAGTGCTTTTATGTGTTTCTATTTCAAGACTACAGAGTGGACTCTTACCAAGGTAAGTCTGTCAGTCTCCTAGTCCAAAAAATCTAAATATATATATATATATATATATATATAAGTTATATAAACATTTTATGTGAACATTTCATAATTAAATGCGTGCTAGGAAAATTCCTGCTTACGCAGCTTTAGTATTATATAGGTGTGAGAACAGAGCCCCGGCAGTGTGTAAGTCGCCTCTGCATCGCACAGACGTTTTCCACTCCGATTGAGTGCATATCAATTGTATTGTTTTATTAAGTAAAATTAATGTAACAGTTTTCTAAATTAATTGTTTATTAAATTCAAAGGTTTGTTAAAAATAAAAATCATTTTCAAAAACCTTTCTTGCTTAATATAAAACGTAACTGGCGCAGTCGGTAGGACACCTCAAGGAAGTTAGTGAATATAACGTCCGTCGGTTTTAACCGTTAATTGAGGAAACCTTAAGTAGAGTGAATATCTACAACCACTTAATAGAGCGCATATCTATTAAGAACACGAGCGAATATCGTGTAGGTGAAAAGTGAAAAGTGAAAGTTGTTCAAATGAGCAAAGTATTTTGGATCAACTTGTAAGTAGATCTTAAGATATAGAATTAAGAAAAAGTAGAGTAAATACTTTTTAATTTTATATAATTGATTTTTAATTTTTATTATTTTGAAAATAATACTAAATAATGGCAACGCCAATATTAAAAAAGGAGTATCTTGACATGATACCCGAGTATAGTGGAGAGCCCACTATGCTCCACAGATTTATCTCAATATGTGATAAGATAGTGAATAAGTTTTATGTAAGCGAAAATCCAGAGGATTTTCAAAATGAGTATCTGTTCTCCTCTATTCTTTCTAAATTAAAAGGCCAAGCACTGGAAATGGTTGTAAACTCTAACTCTTACAATTGGCACGAAACTAGAAAAGTATTATTAATTATTAGTTATTCAGACAAAAGAGATTGTTTCACATTAAACTTAGAGATGTCAGAATTAAAACAAGAAAGTAACGAATCACCATTTCAATTCTATGAGAAAATTCAAAAGTTACTAAATTTACAAATTTCATTTTTTATGAATAAAGAGCCTCAAAGGCAGATGGCTAAAGACATTTTAATAGAATACGTTCAGAAACTAGCTTTAAGAGTTCTCCTTAGGGGTTTGCATGAACCCATCGGGTCACTAATGCGTACCAAGAACCCTAACACTCTTAGTGAAGCACTTAATATGCTCACAAACGACTTTCAATTTAAAAATAATAAAATGTTTACTCAGCCAAGCAAACAACCAGCCTTTCAGAAAAGCCAAACTCATAACGTAAGAAGACCAATACATACTGAATTTAAGTACCACCAAATACCTAAACAACCTTATCAGCACCCAAATCCTTCCTATAGACCACCAACTTTTGCTAATCACGGTCAGCCTCAAAGGGGACAACCAAACAACAACACTACTAAACCTCAGTATCGTCAGCGAAATACGGGTTATCAACCTACCCCTATGAGTATTTCCACCAGACAGACAGATAGGCCTTCTAGACAAACGAATTTGTATCAAATGACCGGACAAGGAGCCGAAAAAGACGATTACACTATGTACCAGACTAATGGACAAGACTCATTCGCTTTTGAAGAAGATCTCGGGAAAGAAGAGTACTTCGAAGAATCCCAAAATTTAACTGACAACTACGAAGAAGAGACCGCTAAAATCGATCAGGACGATTTTTTAGGACATACAAGCCTCGGAATCGATTTTCAATAATGAATCTACAAAGCGAAAATAACGAGCTACCATTTATATACGACACAAACACCAAATCTAGAATATTAATTGACACGGGCAGTACTAGATCATTTATGCAAAAATCTTTAGGCTGGAAAAATTTTAAAACAAGCATAAAAAAAGAGCCGTTTGAAGTAATCACCGCACACGGCACTTCAAAAGAAAATTTTTGCTGCACCATACCTCTGTTGTCTAAAAAAGCAATTAAATTTTATTTATTTGACTTTCATCAGAATTTCGACCTATTACTCGGGCTAGACAATATAAAGGATTTAGGAATAAGCTTAGACTTTATAAATAATAAATTAATACTTTGTGATGAGGAAATCCCTATTCAATATTTTAACACTGAAAAAGGAAGTTGTAATAAAACGGACAGCACGTCAATAAAGCAGGAACAATTTAGTTATGTTATACAAGCCCGCACTAGCCAAACAGTTAAATTAAAAATACAAAATATTCATAATGGAGAAGGTATTTTACCACACAAACAAGTGAACGGATTAGAAATTCCGCAGTGTATAGTTTCAGTGCATAAGGGTGAAGCCTATTGCCCTATTATAAACAATACGGAAGAAAATGTAAAATTAACAATAAGTAAACCATTAGAAGTAAAATCTTTAGAGGAATATAATATTTTCAAACCTGATACAATGCAAACGAACACTAATTTCAATTTATTAGATTATAAACAAAAAAATTCGAGAAGAAAAAATTTAGATTTATCAAAATTTAGAATGGAACATATGAACTCGGAAGAAAAATCCGCTATAACAAGTTTAATAAAAGATTATGCAGATTTATTCCATATTGAGGGAAACGATTTAACTTTTACCAACCAAATAAAACATGTTATTAGGACTACTGATGAAATTCCCGTATACTCCAGAAATTATAGATATCCAGAGATTTACAAGAACGAAATTAATAAACAAACTGAGGACATGCTTGAACAAGGAATTATTAGACCTTCAAATTCTCCATGGAACTCTCCTGTCTGGATTGTACCCAAAAAACAAGACGCTTCTGGCAAAAGAAAATTTCGATTTGTAATAGATTTTAGAGGATTAAACAAGAAAACAATTGACGATAAATTTCCCTTGCCAAACATTACCGACATATTAGATAAATTAGGACGATCTCAGTATTTTACAACTTTAGATTTAGCTTCAGGATTTCACCAAGTAGAAATGGATAAAAATAGCATAGAAAAAACAGCGTTTTCAACAGAAACGGGACACTACGAATTTTTAAGACTGCCCTTTGGACTAAAGAATAGCCCCCCTACATTTCAAAGAATTATGAATAATATTCTGAGAGGCATCCAAAATGAAACATGTTTAGTTTATTTAGACGACATTATAATTTACTCCACTAGCCTCCAAGAACATATACAAAGACTTAAAGAAGTATTCGACAGATTACGCAAAGCCAACTTTAAAGTACAGCTGGATAAAACAGAATTTTTAAGAAAAGAAGTAGCGTATCTAGGGCATGTTGTTACACCGGAAGGCGTAAAACCTAACCCAGCAAAGATTTTGGCAATCAAAAACTATCCAATACCCAAAACCACCAAACAAATTAAAGGATTTTTAGGACTAATAGGCTATTATCGAAAATTTATTAAAAACTTCGCCAAGATAACAAAACCCTTTACTAACTGTTTAAAGAAAAATGCAAAAATAAACATAGAAAATCCAGACTTTATAGAATGTTTTGAAACATGTAAAAATATATTGACTAACGAGCCCCTTCTACAATACCCAGATTTTGAAAAGGAGTTTACTCTAACGACAGACGCGAGTAATTTTGCACTAGGAGCAATTTTAAGCCAGGACAAAAATGGAAAGGACCTTCCTATAGCGTATGCCAGCAGAACTTTAAACGACAGCGAAACTAATTACTCCGCGATTGAAAAGGAATTACTAGCAATCGTATGGGCCACTAAACACTTCAGGCCTTATTTATTTGGAAGAAAATTTAAAATTTATACAGACCATAAACCTTTACAATGGTTATTTTCAGTTAAAGAACCAAAGTCCAAGCTTTTAAGATGGAGATTAAAATTAGAAGAATATGATTATGACATAAGATACAAAAAAGGCAAATTAAACCAAAACGCCGATGCTTTATCTAGAATACTATTGAACGTTACTGATAAAAGGTCAACAAACACCCAACACACTGTAGAACCAGACCTTGAATTATCTCCAGCGAACTTACTGAGTCGTTACTTCCCGGAATTGAATGAAGATAATGAGTCTATGGTCGTACAACTCGACGCAACAGATAATGCCAACTTAGAGTACGATCAAGAAAGTGACAGTCAAACCGTGCATTCCAACTTCGAAGGGAACACCCAAATTGAAATACCAATTTCCGACGAACCTGTAAACTTGGGGAGAAATCAAATATTTTTGTCATTGGTAAAGTATGAGCCAAAGAAAGTAAAAATTATAAAACTATTCGGAACTTCAAAAATTCGTTTAATGGTCGAAATATCAGAAAATAATTTTAAAGAAGACATAGTTAACTTTGTAAAATCATATTTGGTACCCAAAATAAAATATAATCTATATTTTGAAGACGATTTTTACGAGAAATTTGCATCATGCGTAGCCAAAAATTTCAAACTGAACTAAATTTGGTTAAGTGTAATAACAAACTCTTAGACCTAACTTCGGAAGAAGATACCTTAGAAACGATAAGTAATTATCATGTCAGCAAAACCAATCACCGAGGGATACAAGAAACATACGAACAAATTAAGCGAAGATATTATTGGCCTAATTTAAAATCACTAATCCAAAATTTCATAAATCAGTGTGACATATGTCAAAGAACCAAATATGACAGAATTCCCTTACAACTAGAGATGAACTTGACGCCTACAGCTGCAAGGCCTTTCCAGATAATTCACATCGACACTATCTCTTTAGAAAAGAATGCGTTTATCAGCATTGTCGACAGTTTCACAAAGTATGCTCAAGCTTATCGCTTGGGAAGCTCTCAAGCTACAGAGATTGCAGACAAGTTATTAGATTACTTTGCGCAGTTCTGCTTACCAACAGTTATTATCTCAGACAATGGAACGGAGTTTAATAACAGGATTGTGAAGGAGATATTAGACCTGCATAAAATCAAAATCCATTTTATCAGTACACAAAACCCCCAATCAAACGGATTATGTGAAAGATTTCATTCCACCTTAATAGAACACATAAGGCTGTTAAACAATCAAATCGAATTTAAAAAAGACAGTATAATTAAGAAAGTCAAATATGCTATAATTGCCTATAACAATAGCATTCATTCAGTCACAAAATTAACGCCGTGCGAAGTCTTATTTGGACACATAAATTCAAACTCTTTATTAGATATAGATTTAGAAAAACAAATTGTAAATGACTACGTTTTAAACCATAAGGAAAAAACAAAAATACTTTACGAAAACATTAGGGATAGCAATCAAAGAATTAAAGAAAAAGTTTTAGAAAAAAGGAATGTAAACAAAGAACCACTTCCAGAAATACCATCTGAAGTTTATATAAAATCAGTTCAGAAGCAAAGCAAAACTAAAAACAGATATAGCAAGGAAGAAATAGCTTTGATAGATAAAGAAAGAAAAACTGGAAAAATAAAGCCTAGACATCATAATACAAAAGACAAAATACATTTGTCGAAAATTAAAAGGCCTAAGAAGATAAAAAATGTAATTAATGACCAAAATCCTTCTTGTTCATATTCGACACAATCAAATTAAAATCCCTACCATACCTTTGTCCACTAGTTCTATGCAAGAAACTTTATTAAACTTTTAAACAACATTGTTTTTATTAATTGTATGTGTTACAAACTTTTGTAATTAATTAAATGATATGTAACTAATTATGGTAATAAATATTGTTAATTATTTGAAATATGTTAATCACAAAAAGAAATGTAATTGAAGAAAATTAGAAACTATACTCTTAAAGAGATAACAAAACAAAAAGAATTCTTATAAACTGACTAGAATCCTTATCAAATCTATAACAGGCAAGTTGAATGTAAATGATGGTAAAAATTATGAAAAATTATATAAAACTTTTATTGTAATCAATGTAAATTTTGTAGAACAAAAATTAGATTCTGATAACAATTGTATATGTTATAAACATTTTGTATCTATCCTATGATAGAAAAGACTCATTATAAATTGTATTAATCAATTCCAAATACTTTTGCTCAGTTGAATTATAATGAACAGAAAATTTAGACTGTAAAATGCCCATCATCAAAAACGATAACGCCTACAAACTACGAGGATACTGCGTTGGAAATCGCAGACAACCCATTTAACTGGATCTTGGAAATCAACCTTTGCCTGGTGACTTTCTCCAGTGAAGAGGACTTCAACCCATGCCGAAAATTGCCCTTTACGGAGGCCGATTCAGCAGCTTATATATTTCGCCCTCATCAAGAAGATGAAGAGGACCTCAACCGATGCCGAAACTTCGCCAACCCCCGAAGTTTTCTTTAGGGATGGAGGAGTTATATAAACATTTTATGTGAACATTTCATAATTAAATGCGTGCTAGGAAAATTCCTGCTTACGCAGCTTTAGTATTATATAGGTGTGAGAACAGAGCCCCGGCAGTGTGTAAGTCGCCTCTGCATCGCACAGACGTTTTCCACTCCGATTGAGTGCATATCAATTGTATTGTTTTATTAAGTAAAATTAATGTAACAGTTTTCTAAATTAATTGTTTATTAAATTCAAAGGTTTGTTAAAAATAAAAATCATTTTTAAAAACCTTTCTTGCTTAATATAAAACGTAACTTATATATATATATATATATATATATATATATATATATATATATATATATAAGCCGAAAAAGTTCAAATTTCAGATTTGCTGTGTATTTTGTATTTGACAGAAGTGCATTTTTTTATTAACAAACAATATTAGAGCATTCATTACATATTTCTGTATCAATACTGCATTGTAGACCTTCTTTCAAGAAAAATATTGTAGCACCAGTCTATTCCATTCTTTTACATTTAACAAATATGTCTGTTTATAAATGATAGCTTTAAAAAATGTGCTGTATTGTAGCCTACACAATTCTGTAGCCTATTAATAGAACTGCTTTGTTTACTGTTAGAGATTCGATTGTGTAGCCTTCACCCATCAGCTTGTCACAGAGGGCTTATCTAAACAATAAGATTAGGATATAAGATTGGTACACACACACACACACGTGACTAATGTATGTAAGCAATCTGTCTAGCATGACTAGCCAAGACGAGTTAGTTGTCCAGTGTTTGTTGTGCTTTGGGGCTACTGTTCTTTGAATAGAGAATTTTACTTTTCTAAAAGTACATTATGGTGAGGAAATGGAAACACAGTTCTTGCAATTTAAAAGAAAAACTTGAAGTGTTATTGCGACCAGATAAAGGGGAATGTTTGACAAAGTTGGCTGTTGAATTTAGTGTTGGTAAGGTGACAATAATTGATTGGAAAAAGAATCATGCAAAACTAAACAGTTTTGCAGTGCTACAAGTGAAAAGTCTTCGGAACAACACTATTACAAGAAAGTTTCTGTGAATAAAAAAATTGACAAGGTTGTATTTTTATGGTTTACACAAGAGAGGCGGAAAGGAATTTCTATTAGTAGCCCATTAATGCAAGAAAAGGCATTACAGTTAAACAAATTAATGAACGGTGATTTAGAATTTACTGGTAGCAATAGATGGTTGGATATATGGAAGAGAAGGCATGGAATTAAACAGGGAATGAAGCAGGGAGAAGATATCAGCTGATAATCTTGCTGCAAAAGAATATTTAGACGAATTCACAGATTTGATTTTGTCTGAAAATTACTCACCCCAGCAAGTGTATAATGTGGATGAGATGGGATTGAATTTTAAAGCACTTCCCACTAAAGTCTTGCTTCTAAAGAGGAATCTTCTGCGCCAGGCTTTAAAACGAGTAAACAACGTCTCACAGTTTTAGCCACTTAGAATTAGGAGATGATGAAACAGAGCTCCTTCAGCTCATTCAAAGGGTACCAGAATGTGAAAATGCTGAAGAAAGTTTCTTGGAAGAGTGGATAGCACTAGATAACAATGAAGAATATACTGTGTCTATGGTCCAGGATCAACACGATGACAGTGTAACAGATAGCGATTACAAGGAAATAGATGCCTCTACGAATGTTGTTACTCATGCCGACGCTGCAGCCGCTCTCGACATTGCGTTGCATTAGCTGCAACAGCTAATGATGTTATGCTAATGCGACGGTGCTGCAGCATGGCATTCTGGAGAAGGTTTACATTTATCCACCAGATGAGGATTACTGATTTTAAGCGAAAAATATAGCCAAGTGTTTGTGTCTTTTCTTTTTAAGTGAAACGTATAGTTTAGTGTTTGTCTTTTCTATTTTTATTTTACTGTCAATAAAGTCTGTATTAATGAAGTGATCCAGTAGTACAGTATAGGCCTTTATATTATATCATGTTTTTACAGTGTCAATTCCAATATATTACACATCTCAGTCCTGTTTTACATAAATAGCAAACTTTCAGTACATACTTCATTAAATTTTAGATACATTTTTAAAGTTCAGTTTTCATCAAATCATTGTCAGATTTTGGGGTAGGGTCGGATTTGAGGGGTTCTACTGTATTACTAAAATTTGTTTAGTTTTCCTGATAAAACACTTCAAATATTTATATTATCTGATTCTATCTTTACTTGAGCTACTAATTTAACCAAAAACATTTGAACATATGTTAGTATGTTAGACTTGCCTATAGTAGTACTTAGTTTTTTTATTATTGAGGACGGCCGTTTTGGGTGATGTGTCCCATTGTGAACTAAGGTGTAACAGTCTGAGTTGACAATGAGACATATCTCCCAAAACGGCTGTTCTCAATAATCATACAAGTAAGTGGTACTGTAACAATTGTAATATACTAACATATTGTCAAGTGTTTTTAGTTAAAATATTTAATTTTTAAAGAAAATATTGTAAATGATTGCATTATGCATAACGGTAAATATTAAAATCGTTCACTCTAAATCTCACTACAAACTAGTTTATTAATACATACAGACTAGTTTTGATGATTATGTCACATTCATCAGTGATTAGCTACTACTGATTGGTTGATTGTTATTGGTAGCCAATCGCTAATGAAGGCGACATCATCGTCAAAACTAGTATGTATGTATTAATAAACTAGTATGTAGTGAGATTTTGAGTGAAGTATTTTAAAATTTACTTTTGTGAATTGTTTTCACTAGCTATGCTCTAATTAATAAAAGATTATATTATAGTTAACAAATATAATTTACCTTTCATGCGTAAGTGTTGCATCTGTCCCCAAAGTAAAAAGACTGCCTAACATCTTGTAGGAAGCAACTTGGATTTCATCCACTGTAAAATGAGAACAATAAAACGTGTAGATTAGTAAAGATTTTCTATAGCAAAATATTACTAAGCATGTATTTGTTAAATTAATCAACATGACTAAGAATTAGATCTAATTTCAAGATTTACGAAACTCAAAATTAAATAACAAATTTTTTATTTCAGTGTATTTACTATATATTACTTTAATCATGTTAAATTTTAAGATGTGACTGATTTAAAGCATCCTATTTTAATTATAACAAGAACTATAACTTAGGTTAGTTTAATAGAGTTTAAAGCTTATTAAAAATTTTTTCGACCAGACAGGAAACTGAAAGACTTAACTTGGTATAGTCCAATTTATCTTAAAATAGACACCCAAGAATACTAAAATATTTCAAACACATGTCCTTTTTCAATCAGAGAGAAACTAAAGTGAGTATTATATGTGTAAAGAAATATAGATGTCCAAATGTCATAGATCTACATATGTATAATTTAAAAAGGTAGATTGTTTTATAAATTGTTTGTGTAAACTTAAAGAAATTGACGATTATAACTTAACCTTTTGCCTCCATTGCTACAGATGAAACTATTTCACCCCTACAAAATGTGTTTATCAGTACAGGTGAAGGTTTCTCGTCATTGACTTTTGTCTTTGCTTTAAGGCCGTTACTTTTTGTTGAGTATTTAGTCTTCTTGACCCTTATTAATGTGATATAGTCTCGATGCTTCAGATAAGCATGTTCAGCATATTTCTCATATCTAATGAATTGTTTTTGCCTACTGAAACTGTCACCATAAAAGATATTTATATCAGCCCTAATGCATTTTCAGAATGGCTCCCTAATGTTTATAACTAACTTGTCAGCTGGCCATTTAGATAAACATCTTACTCTAGTCTTTTGATTTATCATTTATCACTATTACTTTATCATTTAGTTGAGCGTTACAAATTGCAGGAAGAGCATAGTGCAGCACACTAGATCTAGGCTCTTTGGAACTGCATTTCATTAAACTTTTCTAAAAATATTTATGATTTTACACTTTTTAATTGAACTATACTGTTCATGATCACTAAATTTGAAATTAATTCTATTTCATTGGGTCACAAGGAACACTAATAATTTAATCCTCAATGGATTAAATATTTGTTAAGACGAGATGTGACTAGCAGCTTATTGAGCTGCTACGATGTGATTAGATCTGTATTTATCTATATTCATGGTTTTAATCTCATGTATCTGGTCATACATTTTGATATTTAGACCATCCACTATATTTAGACATATGTACTGTGCTAAACAAAGTTTACACTTCAGCCGGTATATGATGACATTTTTTAATGTACAGGTATGATGACCTTAAATTTTTAAGTCAATTTTAGTTGTTAGGCTACTGGAACTATTTGTTGGGGCATGTTTTACATCTTTATTTTCAAAATCCCAATTAAATATTTATATAACTTAATCTTTATTTTGCTTTCAATTACTAGAATTAGTAATTTTGAATATCTGTTGTAAATGGTATATTCAATATAAAAATTTATTATTCCAAATAGTAGTCTTATTGTACAATGGTCGTGTTAACACAATCAAAATCTGCAGATTGTCTACATTACTAAATTTTCAATTACATTTCAACAAGAACAGTCTCTGAGTATTGTTAGTTATTTGGTACAGCTACCCATAGGCTTCTGATAGATTTCTTGCACAAAATCACAACGGAAGAAAAATTCATTTTATTGCATTCTATTTTATTCTTTGCCTATTACAGAAACCTGCACATGTTATTGTTTCTGGAATCTTGCCTCTTTTGTAGAGTACCTGGGTGTTTAAGAAACTTGATGAAGCAATTCCAAAAACCTGAAGAAGATTTTCAGAGGGTCTGATAGCATTGAATATTAGATCCAATGCATTAAAGATATTATATGTTGTAAACTTACTAGAGTCATACTTAATTTTTGGTGAGCAAATTTTCAGATCTGTTTATATCATTTCATTCTCAAGCACACTAACAATTTTTATATTGAAATTTTGTCTTTCTTCTCTTACTGGTTTAGCTGTAAATATTTCTCTATCTTAAATTGGTTCAATAGACTAATTGAAAAATAAAAATTTGTTTTTATACACAAGTGTTCATTACATGCGGTACATTAATATTTCCGCTAAGATGCTAGCTATGGAGAAACCCATATATATATATATATATATATATATAGATTTTTTGGACTAGGAGACTGACAGACTTACCTTGGTAAGAGTCCACTCCGTACTCTTGAAATAGAAACACATAAAAGCACTTAAACAATGATATATTTCAACCACACAGTGGTCTTTGTCAATCGAAGAGAAAACACAAAAAGACATATGAGAGAATGAAA
This sequence comes from Prosapia bicincta, assembly GCA_036971475.1. Lineage (NCBI taxonomy): Eukaryota > Metazoa > Arthropoda > Insecta > Hemiptera > Cercopidae > Prosapia > Prosapia bicincta. The sequence goes on from JBAIZL010000001.1 coordinate 39,781,561, forward strand.
TAAAATAATTATTATAATTATTATATAATTATTATTATTATAAATTATTTATAATAATTATTTTATTTTATTTCATTCTCTCATATTTCTTTTTGTGTTTTCTCTTCGATTGACAAAGACCACTGTGTGGTTGAAATATATCATTGTTTAAGTGCTTTTATGTGTTTCTATTTCAAGACTACAGAGTGGACTCTTACCAAGGTAAGTCTGTCAGTCTCCTAGTCCAAAAAATCTAAATATAATCTTTCCCAACCAAAACTAACATATATATATATATATATATATATATATATATATATATATATATATATATATATATACTATTATTTTGGGGAATAGAAAGTAAAGCATTTTGTCTTTCAAAGTTTTGATAGGCTCACAAATTTGTTTGTGAGTATTTGTGGTGTATTTTTATCTATGATCATTTTTTAAGGTTATTGATGGTTTCTTGAATGAGAATTTCGGTGTAGAGGTTTGAAACCTCAAAAACAACCAGTAAGTAGTTGTGTGGAATTTTTTAAATCTTGAATTAAATTTATGCTATTTTTTATTGAGGAATGGTAGCTGTAATTTATGTTGTTTCAGATTTCTTGTCATAGAATTTAGTACATGAAATTAATTGGGGTGTATTGGAGTATATTCCCAGTGGATTTTAGGTATAGCATTTAATTTAGGAGCTATGGGAATAATTTGTGTCATTTGTACCTTGTTTCGTTTGTGGATTACATGCCTTTTTTCTTAGAATTGGCTTCTCTTATTTGGGCATTGTATTTAGTGACTAAATCAACTCTTTGTGAGTTGAAGTTGTTTCTGATGGAATCCTGTACTTTATTACTGAGATGTTCTCAAATTATTGTGTTAACATCCAAGTAAATAATGGGATACATCTTTTGAAATGGCAGACCTCATTGAAACAAAAAGTCAATGCTACTATAGGCAAGTGTTTATGTATTAATAAATGTTGAAGTGTATAAATATATCTTTAAAATATGGAAAATTGAAAATGCTATTATGTTAACAAACAAACAAAGTTATACTTACGTAAGAGGTCACTTCCATATTCACAGGCTGCCAAGTGATCAAACATTGCAGTCAGAACAGGAAGTACAACATCATTTATATAAGCAAGTGAAGTTGAAGTTTTTAAGTGAGTACCTCTCAGATGGCTGTAGCGACCCTACATGCAATTTTCAAAATATATTTAAACGTGTGAGCATTACAGCCCTACAATTGAACATTGCAACCATATACAATTTCATTTTGAAACAGACCTTCATATTAAAAAATATCATTTAAAACTTTGTTCCCAATAATGCAAGAGGATACATTCTGGCTATCAAATTAGCTGACACAAAATATACACTAATCTACAGTAGTTCTGGAATTTAAAAAAAAAATAAAGGAATGTTTTTCCATATAACCTTTACTATTGAAGGTGTTGTTTACCTTGTCATAAATTACAAAGTGCGGCGAGGGAACCGAATGTTTTTAAAAAGATCATAAAATCGTCACATTTTACTGTAAAATAATAAAAATTACTTTACATAAAAAAATTTAATGGCATACTGAAACACATAAAAGCATAGCATCTAATATACTTTCTCTCAGATAATAATGTCTCCCATGTGATGTCCATTTTCGGAGACGAGTTGTTGTAGATGTCAACAAAAATGGGGATCCTCTCTTTTCAGTAGGTTTCTGTCGATGTTTGTGATGTGTTGATGGATTGCTTTCTTTAATTACTCTAATGTACTTGGCTTTACTTTGTAGACACGTTATTTGAGGTATCACCATAGAAAGAAATCACACATGGACAGCTCAGGGGACAGAGGAGGTCATAAGAAGTCACTGAATATTGGAATGGGTTGATTCGAAAACAGTGAGCGATGAACAGTCATTAATGCTCTGGCCGTGTGTCCCATGGTCTCATCTTGCTGAAACCACAATTCTTGATGATCAATACATCATAGTAACTCTGAAATGAAAAAGTAGTTTAGCAAGTCAATGTAAAGGTCTCCCCAATTTCTTCGAAAAAAAGGCCAATGATGACAAATTTTCCCATCCCCACACCAAACTGTCACCTTAGGTCTACTCAATGGTTTTTTGTGTAATTATTGGGGATTTTTAGTTGCCCAATACCGACAATTTTGTTTATTGCCGGCCCCATTAATGTGGAAATAAGCAACCAGCATGTTTTCATTGTGCTCATTAAGACCAAGCATTTTCTGTCCAAAATTTAATCGATAGGAGAAATCCCTTACATTTAATTCAAGTGAAATAGCAATCTTGTATGGGTGGAAATGCAATTCTTCATACAACATGTGTCTTACCGTAAGATCACTGATCTGCAGTTAAGCTGAATGTCGCCGAGCAGAGCGACGTGTTCTTTCCAGTATCGCTCGTCAGGCCCTTTCAATGTTCTCTGGAGTGCGCACAGTACGTTGTGGGCAGTGTGAATATTTCTTCATTATTGAGCCTTCTGTTCAAAGAGTGTTAACCCAACATAAGATTCAGTTAAGTGTGGTAACTGTCATTTCGATGAATGTTGAATCTGCAGCAAAATTCACGCTGAACCACAGTCACTGAATCACCACTCCTAATAAAAAACATCATACACGAACACGCGATGTTCCAACGTCCACAGCTCCATAATGGCTACTGAACGCCCCTTCACTTAAATGCTAAGAGTCAAGGAATGGATTGTAACCTGTCTCACGCACATCCCTTTTCAATATTTCTTGTAATATTCCTTTTAAAAACATCTAGCTCCTGCGCCGCACCCTGTATAAATCCTCATATTTTTGCATGACAGTTATCAGGAACAACACAGTAATGTTTTAAAAGTGAGCGAAAGTGAACTTTGTGTTTACAAATCTGTGCATGCATAGAGATTTTGTTGAAGTATAGCATCAAAAATTGTTACAGTACACAGTACAGTACTGTGTTTATAGCAGTTATAATTTCCAGTTGTTTAAGATTATTAATGAAATGGTTAGTCAAGAAAAGTTAGGATAAGTGTTTAAAGGAAGGATTTTATATAACTGGATGAATTTAGAATTCTTAGAAAGAACAATGAGGATACAAATCTCAATTGAAAACTAGATTACAAGATATACTTAGTAGCTATTATAGTACAGTAATATTTAGTAATTATTTGTAATAGAATATTTACATAAATATTATGGGAGTTATAGTTTAAACAAAATAATTTAAATAATGAAATTTACTTACATCTTGCAAGTTTTGAATTGTATGACCCAGATCATCTGCAGTGTTGTTAAAGAATGTGAGCATAGATGTGCGAATAAATTCTGGGCAGTTTTTAACCAACGACCTGAAATATAAATTTTATTGGAGTAATATAATATTACTTTATTAAAATATTATCATTAAAATGTACACTGAATTGCAGCTTTAACAACATTAAAAAAATAAACTAAAATTTATTTTAAACTCTATTATTATAACAAAGAAAATACATTTAAGGAATTTGGAATATTATTATATAAGTTAGTATAGGTAAAACTTTTAGCTAATTGGTATTTTAAAGACTTTCAAAATTCAATTGAACTGAATAAATATTTGTAACACAAACAGGATGTATAAAAAACTACTGAATGGCAATTCCACTCTCTCAATTTTGTTATATATATTTCCACTTGAAAGTAATTTGGTTTGCAAGAAATATGATTACCAATAATGAAATTAATAGATTGTGGCCATATTATTAAACTTCTAACCAATGCTGAGTCGGTATAGTAAATTTTCATAAACCAATTTGCAATTTAATTTTATAAAAAATGGAATATTTTCTAATAATTTCAAATATTAAATTTGCTAATTTGTTTAAAATTATTTACTATTAAGTAATGGTAAGCGTATTGGCTTTCTTTCAGTTATAAGAAAATGTGCACTTTTCCTATCTTGCCACCTAATTTCTAATATAATGGTTATGATTTTATTGATAAGACAAGACAAAAAACACCCTAGTTACTAGATATTTTTCAGCAGACACATTTACTAGAGTAATGTCTGTGGCTTACAGCACGAACAATGCACTGATCTAGTCCGAAACAGTATCTGCTCAAAAATATCAATAAGAAGTGATATCAATAGAAATATTTTATAAAAAAACCTTAGGATGTACAACACAAAAGCTGTATGTTATAATAGGTTATACAAAATTTCTAAGGCATATTCCTCAGAATTGATGTGTTGTAAAACTGCAAATTTTCCTCAAGAGAACATTTTCACTTATAATTCAAAGAGTGAATAAAAAACAATGTTATAAATGTCAATCCTTTGGGTGTCATATATGGAACAATCTACTAACTACGAGCGAGTATATATATACAAAAATAAAGTTTTAACTTTTCTAAAGCTCTATTTATATTTAAATCTGAACATAAAGTAAACATGAAAAACTAATTTTCTTTCAATAACTTCTATAATTTATACAGCCTAAATTATTTAAAATGTATGTAATTTTAACTAATAAATATAATAATACTATTTCAATAGAAAGAAACTCAACCAAAATAGTACAACCAATGTAAAATTTGAAAAAATAATGAAACAGAGACAATCCACTTCAGGCTAAAAGCAAGTGTCTAAATGAACTTCTGAGCATTCACGCCAAACTCGTAAATGAACGGTTGTCGGTTGCTGTGATAACAAATTTTTGTTGGTCATCTTAGGCAGGTCATTGAATAAATACAGTGTACGAGGTGCGTAAATTAAGTAATGAGACTGATTATCTAAATTTTTTAAATTCAAATCACATTACAATTCTATATTGTCACCCTCAAAATAACTTCTTTCTGAAGCCACACAGAGCTGGAGACGATTCTTCTACTCATCATAGCAGTGCTGGAACTCTGCTATTGGAATACCTTTCAGCTGGTCGGTTACAGCCATTTGAATGTTTTCGATTGTCCCAAAATGAGTTCCCTTGAGATGAAATTTCATATTCGGGAAGAGGAAAAATCACATGGACTTAAGTCAGGCGAATATGGAGGCTGAGGAGCCACAGGAATGTTTTTACTGGCCAAAAACTCGTTTATTGAAATTGCTGTGTGACAAGGAGCATTATCGTGATGCAAACCCAGTTGTTCTTGATGTTTGGTCTCACATGAATGACCCTTTTTCGAAGTTTTTCAAGAACCTCCCGGTAAAAGTGTTCATTGACTGTTTGGCCTTGAGGTACAAACTCTTTGTGAACAATTCCGTGGATATCGAAAAAACAAATCAGCATGCATTTGATCTTTGACTTTGCCATCCTTGCTTTTCTGGGCCTTGGAGAGGTTGGAGTGTGCCACTCCATACTCTGCCGCTTGGTTTCTGGGTCGTATTCAAACACCCAAGACTCGTCACTAGTAATGACATGTTCCAGAAAATGGAGGTAATTTTCAATCGAATGAAAAAAATCAAGGCACTTTTCCTTCCTGATGTCCTTTTGGTCTTGCAAAAGATTTTTTGGAACCATTTTTGCGCAGATTTTTCTCATCTCCAATTCATTAATAAAAATCTGATGAACGGTGGTGTGAGTCAAATTTAACTCTTGCCCGATCATTCTGACAGTCAACCGACGATCTGAACGCACAAGATCCCGGATTCTGTCGACATTTTCATGGGTTCTTGAAGATGAAGGCCTTCCGCTTCGTGGTTCATTTTCAATCAATTCTCTTCCTTCTGAAAATGCCTTAAACCACCAAAAAACCTGGGCTCTCGACAAAACACTATCTCCATAGGCTTTCTGAAGCTTAGCAAGAGTTTCTGTTGCACTGTGCCCAAGCCTGAAGCAAAACTTGATAGCACACCGTTGTTTGAAACTGATGTCACTCATTTTTAAAACGCACTAAAAAAACCTTTCTCATAACGAAATTCCCTACGTACAGTGCAATAACTCTAGCGTCTTCAAACTTGCACTGGACGTGTATCAAATGTTTATATTCCTTACCACGCTGCCAGTATTGCCCAGTATTGCCAGATCGAACACTAGAAAATCAGTTTCATTACTTAATTTACACACCTTGTAACTGTCAATTTATATAAAAACAACATTATTCTGCAATATATTTAAGATACAGATGTCAATCCTTATATAAAACGAGTACATGTTTAACGATATTATGGCCAACTAAGATATCCTATAATATATATGTATGCTAATGGTTACAACTATTTCGTAGAAAGAATGACTTTTTTACACTTCAGAATTTCATATTTTATAAATTACTAAAATACTTTAGACTTGTAATGGTTTAGTTCACAAGAATTATGTGACTCAGAAGAATATTATTTACAAAGCTAAGTGTGGATTGATAACTGAAATATATTGATTAACGAAAACATCAATATCAATATATATAAGACAGAATCACATTATTAAATGGCAAAATAGAAAATGAAATTAATTATTAAAATATAGTTTATTAAATTTTATTAATGAATAAATATTTGAAAAAACTGTATTAACATCATTGACTAAAAGTTAAAAATTTTTATTGAACTTGAGTGGATGAATAAAAAGTATTTTATTAACGATTGAAAATTTGGATTGTTTTATTAATGATTTATTTGTTTGTTTGTTATTGATATTTAATGGAGTCTGTTATTATTCCGTTGCACTGACTTTATAAAGTTATTATACATTATTTGTGAACTGTTATTGCCCCATTAAGTGCAAATAATTGTGGAATAACAGTTTAAAATTAATGTATAATAAATATTATATATATATATATATATATATATATATATATATATATATATATATTGTGATATTTTATGATATATATTGCACTTAGTGGTGGAAACAATTATTTCCACTGTTGGGTACATCATAGTGACTGGGGAAGAAAGTAATAAACGGGCTCAAGGTTTTTCATATTCAAACTATTAATAAGTTATATTTTAAAAATGAATAGACTTACAGTTTATATATTAATTTTGAAAATTATAAATAATAATAGCTTTAAAATTCTAAAATCAAATGATTTACTATACAATTTTATGTATAATATACTTGGGCAACAATAGAATTTTAAAATTTGAAAAGCCTTGCATATATTTTCATATTCAAGTTATAAAATCCCTTACATCAACAACAAAAAAATAAATTTAAAAAAAATACAAATTGTGATAATTTAGTTTTAATTAATAATTGAATATCAATGATTTTTGTAAATTGTGTTTGGTTATTGTTTTAAATATTATATAAAGTTAAATGTTGCTGTTTGAAAGATAATACAAAATTAAATGTATATTTCATGAGCGGATTCCACTTTGGAATCGAAATGTAAAGCAATGTTTAGATAGTAATAAAAAGGATTTTCTGATTTGTCCACAATTAGTTGTAATCAACACATTAATACATTTATTTCTATCCATTTTTACATTTTCCTATACTCATAAATAAATGAAAACATTTTATAAAGTATAATTGTAATCAATTTGGCCAAAGTTTTATTTAGCTGATTATTTAACTACAATAGAAAGAGAGTGGTAATCTTTTTTAAGCTACAACATAGAGTTGAACTGAAAAAATATTCCAAATATATTTCAATTTAAAAATACTTTTTAATTTCAAATATATACGTTTTACTTTAAAATAAAATTAGAAGAAACAAATTGCAATCTAATAAACTCTAATGATTTATAATAGTTTTTTAAAATGTTTTCAAATAAAATTGTATTTTGTAATAATTACATGTCGAATATTGGTGCATAACCTGATTTATGATACTAACAACTTGGCAGATTTTATAACTAAAAATTTATGTTAATATTATTGTACATACTGTAATTCAGAAGACAGAAAGAAAAACTTATGGATTTAGATGTAACATTTGAGTTATTTTGAATTTTAAGTTTTTTTTTTTACTTTAGATTGTTCAAAAATTTTTAAGTTATTTTATAAGAAAATACACTAGATTACTGAATTAGTATATGTAATGTAAATCTAAATTTTTTAAGACTTAGATTCAATAGAACTTAAATTTATTTATCTTAAATAAATATAACATTATTTACTTTGCATCAATCCCCTTCACAAGCACTTGTAGACATCGTACTGTAATTCTGACATCTGCACCAAAAGCAGCCAACCGAGAACGGAGTAAGCTTGCTAACTTGCAGAAAAGACTGTAAAGTAAGATAACAGAAACTAATTGAGAAAATACAGTTAAATGTAAAAAAAAAGTATCAACAGATTTAACAATGATCTGGTTTTTTAGGTCAAGACTCATCAACCTTTAATTAGTTTTCTTCTCAACCAAATTTCCAAATTTTACATAATAAGGCATATTACAGTAACATAATTATTTAAAAAAAATATAAAATTATATTATTAAAACACATTGAGAAATAAAAAGTGTAAAAACCTTATGAATTGTTAAATATTTATGTATCAGTAGCTTTTCTGTCAATTTAAAATAATATTTGTAAACCAATGGGTAAAAAGATAACCATAAATTAGAAAAATGGTTTTGAAACACATCTTAATATATACATACATACATACACACACACATATATATATATCAAAATTTATTGTAGGTATCATTACAAAATCTTCAAAATACATTCCCCCTGCATCAATACACTAAGTTCGGCATGTCTGCCACTCATTAAAAGCCCACTGGAAGTCAGTTTCCGGAATACTGTTGAGAACCTTTGTCGTCACCTCTTGAACATTCTCGATGGAGTGGAACCGATGCTATTTGAGCTTCCTTTTCATTCACAGAAACAAGAAAAAGTTTGGTGGAGCAAGGTCTGGGTTGTAAGAGGGTGAGGCAACGTTGCTCCACTGAATTTTTTCAGCAGCTGCCACAGAACAATCACACCATGGCACGGCGTGTCATCATGGTAAGGTTTCCAATTCTTCGCAAATGTTGGTCGCACACACATTATGCGATTTTGTAGGCGTATCAGTACTTGCACATAAAATGTAGCATTTACGGTCATTCCAGCAGACATGAGCCCCTTGGGAACAATGCCACGTCGGTGGAAAAAAACAATCAGCATGGTTTTTATTTTTTATTTTCACATTCGAGCTTTTTTCGGAGGTGGGGACTCCTGCGTGTATCATTCTGAACTTTCACGTGTTGTCACTGCCTGATTCATTGTCACTAATAACGTTGTTGAGAAAATCTTTATCTTCCTAGTTCAAAATTTCTTGCGATATTTCCATCAGCGTCAGTTTTTGTTCCTCGCTCAAGACTTTCGGTACCAGCTTCGCGCACACTCTCCTCATCTCAAGATGCTCTGTTACAATGGTGTAGATGGTTCCGATTGAAAGGCTGGTCTCCTCACTAATAAGAGCGATGGTTAAACGCCTGTCAGCGTCTAAAACTGTTTACACTTTGGCCACCTGAGCATTAGTTTGAGTGGTCGTCGGGAGTCCAGCGCGTTGCAAAATAAATATGGTAGTGATCTTACTACATAGCCAATAAAATATAACTACTGAAAATACAAACTGATAATGCTTTTAGACCAATATTTTTGAAGAGTTAAAACATTTAATTAAATATAAAATATTTATTTTTATATTTTTATTAATAAATTTTCATGGTTAAAAATTTATTTGGTTTCCTTCTGATCAACTATTTAAGCTAGAGTAGCTTTTGTCTTAAATTGCTACAATTCATGATGTTTAAAACTAAAACCAGGAAAATGTTACAATTAAATTTTGTTGATGAAAATAAATTACTTTATTACAAGCCATCAAGTAATAATTATGTTAAGTTACCTGGCGACCATCTCCTTCTCCTTCAAAGATGCAGCACCAATATTGTTAGAGGCCGTAGCTACAGCAATAAAATAATTCCTGTGAGTAATGAAGTATTTTTCCACTAAAGGTAAGACTACCTGGAATATCATATGCAAAAATGTAAATATTGACTTTATAGCTCACAGAAAACAAGGCTTATTTTATAAAAAATAATAAATTTTTTATAAATTCACCTGCAATAATTAAATGATAAAAGGATGTAGTGAATCTAAAAACATAAATTTTATAATGCTTTTGTGAGTCTATTTAATTAAGTAGCTTGTTATCAAAATAAGTCTCCATCTATTCAAAAAATCTCAAATAACATTTTTTTAACCATAACAATAAATATATATATATATATATATATATATATATATATATATTTACAACAGGAACATCCACAAAATAACATTTTCATCAACTTAACATATAGATATGTTCACTGTCATTCATAATGTTTTGTAAATGTCATGTTGTATGATATATATATATATATATATATATATATATATATATATATATATATATATATATATATATATATAATATTCCTGATGATGCTGGTACTGTTAGCCAACGAAAAGCTTTGAATTGTAAATTCAATTATAATTCTTGTTTTTGTATTTTGACTTATGTTCTTTATTAATACACAAGAATACATATTGCGATATTTATATATATATATTTTAATGAATATTATAAATATATTCATTAAAAGTATTCTTGTTTATGAAATATTTTTAATTTATTATATATATATATATATATATTTTTTTTTTTACCTCCAATTTTCCATATCTAATACAACAAATGGAAGATACTCTCAATAAAACGACACAATTCTCCACACTTCAATTCACCTGTGAGAAATCTACATCAGCCATCACCTTTTTGGATGTAGAGGTAACACTCCAGAATGGAAATATCAACACAGGAATTCACATCAAACCGACAAACCACCTACAATATCTCCATTTCGACAGCAACCACCCAATAAACATAAAACGATCCATTCCATACAGTCAAGCAATCAGGGGTAAGAGAATCTGTTCGAATGATAGGGAATTGGAAGATTTTAATAGAAAGATATCAACAGCCTTCCAGAGAAGAGGATACCCAAAAAAACTCATTGAAAACCAAATTCATTCAGCACAATCCTCGGTTCACCATAAACTACAAACGGATCAAAATAAACTGTCTTTAATAACAGACTACCATCCTGGTCTACATAAACTCAACAAGATATTGACAGATGGCTTCAAAATCCTTCAAGCTTCCGTCCACACCAAAAATCTTTTCACCGATCCACCGCAAATTTGGTACAAGCAACCTCCCAACTTAAAAAACATCCTAGTACATCCTAAACTACCAGACCCTGATACAGAGAAACCACACAAACTTCATCATGGCTCCTTCCCATGCAATAGACCTAGATGCAAGACGTGTCCAATACACCCCTCAGCAAATAGTTTCAACAGCCAAACAACAAAAATGGTCTTCAAAATACAGGGTCATCATAATTGAACATCGAAAAATGTCATATACCAGCTACAATGTAAACTTTGCTCAGCGCAGTACATAGGCCTGACCACGGATGGTCTGAATATCAGAATGAATGGCCACAGACATGATGTTAAAATTATGAATATGGATAGACCAACAGCTCAACATGCTGCGAGTCACAACATCACAACTTTTGATGACTGCTATACCACAAAAATAATTAAATCACTCCCCCCTGATTGCAATCCCTCAGAACTGAGAAGGTGGGAACTATCATACCAGTGGTATACCAAGTCCAGAGAATCCCCTAACCTCAACATATATATATATATATATATCTTTAATCTGTGGATCTGTGACATCTGATTTCTACTCTACACAATCTGTGATTACAATTATTTTATTTCATTCTCTCATATTTCTTTTTGTGTTTTCTCTTCGATTGACAAAGACCACTGTGTGGTTGAAATATATCATTGTTTAAGTGCTTTTATGTGTTTCTATTTCAAGACTACAGAGTGGACTCTTACCAAGGTAAGTCTGTCAGTCTCCTAGTCCAATATATATATATATATATATATATATATATATATATATATATATATATATATATATATGCAATGCGGATAAACTTTGCTGGTCCCGAGACAGTTACAATTGGCATTATTGTTATCTACTTTTTATAAAACAGAAATTGTTCAACACGGGAATAGAAAAACAAATTTAAGGAATATGTCAAAAAAGACATATATAATATGGAAAGGCTGGCCTCTTTGTGGTAATTAATATAAAAATAAGCCAGAGAGAGAGAGTGAATGATCAAATGAATAGTTGAATTGTCTTCAGTTCCTAGAAACAAGGTCTGGATATTTATACAGTCATTCCACATTTGAAATGAAACCACAGTCAGTTTGTTTACATGCTTATAGCCATATATTTTGAATTCACGATTATACTCGTAAATGGCTAAATCATACGTATCGTCATTAAATGTAAAAGTGAGAGTAATTCAAGCAAACGAAAAGAATAAATCACGCTCAACGTATTTTAATAAGTGGAAAACAAAACTCAATCAAAAAATTAGATTGCAAACTATGAACCTAAAAACATTTATAGCGCAGACAAAACAGGTTTATTTTTTTGGGCATTATCGATAAAATCGGTCATAGTTAAGGGGGGAAAATGGGCTGGCTTAGTATTTCGGACATTATCGATAAAATTACTCATAGTTAAGAGGAGAAAATGTGCTGGTGGTAAAATGTCAAAAGAAAGACTTACGGTATTATTGTGCGGGAATTTAGTGGGAAATAAGGCGAAGCCTGTTGTGGTTGGAAGGGCAGGAAAATTACAATGTTTCAAAAACTTAAAAATTGAATATTTACCAGAGATTTGGCGAAAAAATAAGAAGGCTTAGATGACTGCTACCACATGAAAGAATGATTAAATGGATTCAATGCTAAAACAAAAAGGAAACTAGAAGGATATTCCTTTTCTAGACAATATCATCTGCCACCCACACATAACACTTTTGAATGGGAAACTGGCCTGGTTCCCGCCTAATGCTACAAGTGGACTGCATCCTATGGATATGGGTATTATTTACACATTTAAATTACACTACAGGTGCTCTTTAACGCAATATTTAGTTTTAAAAATATAAGAAGCGATAGGTGTTATGATTTGGCAAGATGTGTCAATTCTGGATGCTGTAAACTGGATTGTATTTCTTTGCAAAAAGATGTAATTCTGATGAATTTATTTGCGGTGATGACAATATTGCCACACATCATAACTTTGAATTGGCAACAGATTTTTTAGCCATCAGAACTGCCGAAAATGAAGAGGAGGAGGAGAAGGAAAATGGGGATGAAGAGGTAACAGCCAGAGGGTTGGAGGTCCAAACTCATGAAAAGAGGCCCTACAAAGCACAAGAGATATGAAGTTTGCTACGGATTTTAACTCTTCTCATCTTCTTGAACTACTGTACTCTGTAAAGGGCTGTATCCAATTAGATATGGTAACTAAAAGTGTAAACAAGTTTCTTAGTTAGACTTTTGGAAAAAAATCAGAACAATATGAACTAGGGTAACTTTAGTGTAAAGTAATAGGTTATAATTTATTAATGCTTGGGTGATTTTGTGGAAGTGTAGGTAGTAATTTAGTTTATTGAAAGTAAATACTATACAGTGCGGACCACGTAACTGTGCACTTGGCCTTGCGTATTCTATCACTACTAAAAATGTTACATACTGAGAATGTTCGAAACATCAACAGTTTCTGGATCCGATATGATGCACATATTTCAAGGTTGTTTGTTATTTCATACCGAAGCTAATTTATTGTACAATTTATCTAATATGGATTATCTCATCCAAGTAAGTGTTTTGACAGTCCTTATCATGTTTTTAGGAAAGTATTTATACTCCCATCTCGCCTACTGTGATCTCTCAAGGCCAAGTGCATGGATATGTGATCTGCCCTATACCATATATTACTATGAAATAAGTTTCAAAATCTGAATGTGACATTAGCTGAACTGAATATGTAATATACTGAATACTAATTCCATACTATATAAAGTATTCAAATTAGGTTCTTTATTTACCAAATTGTTTTATTTTGTTTTGAATGAGTATTATTCAAATTGACATATTTTAGAAAAAACTACTTGAAGAAACAGAAATTTATAAATACCCTATATTACCATGGACATACAATGTTTTAGGTTTAATAAATTAAATTTGGGAATATATGTAAAACCCTGAAATAGCACAAAATAATACTACCAACATTTTTCCTAAATAGTAGATTCTCTGGACTGCCTTTGATCGAGGAGTACTCCATACCCTCAATAATCCCCAGTACTAGATAGGGAAACCCCCCGAAATCATGAATTACGATAGAGACAAGATAGCACTGTTCCATCCGACTGATTCATAAAAAGTGAATTGCTAAGCAAGGTTTTTTCCAAAACAACAAATTTTGTTTATAAAAGACTAAGTATTTTACATTTTTTAATAGAATCGATTCAGATTTATAGTAATTAAAAAAAAATTCCAACTAGAAATATACTACAAATTAAAGTTCATACTTGTAAATAGTTCAATATATATATCGTGATATTTCACGTTGTCTATTATTTTTCCGTTGCACTGACTTTATGAAGTTATTATTATTAATTGTAAACAATTTTTTCCACCACTAAGTGGAATAATTTTACCTTATGTGATGAGGCACCTTTCGGTCACTTGATCATTGTTGAATCACTCAAGGTCAATATATATATATTGTTATGTTCGTATGTTTTAATGTAATAATATGGAAAAATTTACTTTTAAATGTTGTTTGTCTATTGTTATGTTACACATTTTAGGGGTATTAATATTTTGTGCTTCAAATAGCCTCTTTCTTCTTTACACCATATATATATATATATATATTTAACATTATCCATTGTTTTTCCGTTGCATTCATTAATGATTTTCCGTTAACTTCATATATATATATACATAAATATTTTTTTATTAATATATATATATATATATATATATATATATATATATATATATATATATATATATATATATATATATATATAGATTTTTTGGACTAGGAGCCTGACAGACTTACCTTGGTAAGAGTCCACTCTGTAGTCTTGAAATAGAAACACATAAAAGCACTTAAACAATGATATATTTCAACCACACAGTGGTCTTTGTCAATCGAAGAGAAAACACAAAAAGAAATATGAGAGAATGAAATAAAATAATTGTAATCACATATTGTGTAGAGTAGAAATCAGATGTCACAGATGCACAGATTAAAGATATATATATATATATATATATATATATATATATATATATATATATATATATATATATATTGTTTCCATGAACATATGAGTGATTATAGTTTATATAAGTCTGTCTGGGGAAAAGAGATAAGGCTATTTGGAAGAAAAAAAAAAAAAAATGAATGGATTTATCTGATGTTGAGGTTAGGGGATTCTCTGGACTTGGTATACCACTGGTATGATAGTTCCCACCTTCTCAGTTCTGAGGGATTGCAATCAGGGGGGAGTGATTTAATTATTTTTGTGGTATAGCAGTCATCAAAAGTTGTGATGTTGTGACTCGCAGCATGTTGAGCTGTTGGTCTATCTATATTCATAATTTTAACATAATGTCTGTGGCCAAAAAATGGTCTTCAAAATACAGGGTCATCATAATTGTACATCGAAAAATGTCATATACCAGCTACAATGTAAACTTTGCTCAGCACAGTACATAGGCCTGACCACGGATGGTCTGAATATCAGAATGAATGGCCACAGACATGATGTTAAAATTATGAATATGGATAGACCAACAGCTCAACATGCTGCGAGTCACAACATCACAACTTTTGATGACTGCTATACCACAAAAATAATTAAATCACTCCCTCCTGATTGCAATCCCTCAGAACTGAGAAGGTGGAAACTATCATACCAGTGGAATACCAAGTCCAGAGAATCCCCTAACCTCAACGTCAGATAATTCCATTCATTTTTTTTTTTTTTTTTTTTTTTCTTCCAAATAGCCTTATCTCTTTTCCCCTGACAGACTTATATAAACTATAATCACTCATATGTTCATGGAAACAATATATATATCTTTAATCTGTGCATCTGTGACATCTGATTTCTACTCTACACAATCTGTGATTACAATTATTTTATTTCATTCTCTCATATTTCTTTTTGTGTTTCCCTTTGATTGACAAAGACCAACGTGTGGTTGAAATATATCATTGTTTAAGTGCTTTTATGTGTTTCTATTTCAAGACTACAGAGTGGACTCTTACCAAGGTAAGTCTATCAGTCTCCTAGTCCAAAAAATCTAAATAATCTTTACCAACCAAAACTAACCTATATATATATATATATATATATATATATATATATATATATATATATATATATATATATCACTTTCACTATATGTACTTAAACAAGAATCTTACTTGGTATTTATACGAGTTAACTTTCAATGACTGGCTTTGTCATCATCGTCGGGCATACTGAGCGGGGGTTGTATGTACAAGTGAAAGTGATAAGTGAATACAAGAATACAATGTTGCAAAGCTAAAAATATATATATATATATATATATATATATATATATATATATATATATATATGTATATATATATATATATATATATATATATATATATATATATATATATATATATATATATATATAATCAAAGTTGACAACCATTTGGTCAAGTAATATAAAAATTAGACAGAAACATTTAGGTGATAGATTTTATTGTTAACGCTAAACAATTATTTGTTTCGTAAATCAACGTAAAGATTATTTCATTTTTGTTAATTTATAAATATAAGGTAATTTGTTTGCATTTAATTTTGAAGGATTTTCTTAATCCTATAAAACTTATAGGAATACAACTTTTTGGACAAAAAATTAATTAAAAAAGTTTGTGGATAATTCAAGAATTTGGTAATGTAAGTTCTTACATGGGATAGCATGAATTTTAGGATTTGACAGTATAACAGTATATACTTTCAAGCAACCTCAAATTTAAGTTTATTTTGAAACTAAGGTTTCAATAATTAAAGTAACTTATTTTTATATCAAAATTCCTTTTACCTTTGAAAAAAATTTGATATCCCTAGTTGAGGTCTTGAAACTACTTCTCCTACTAAATGTGGTAGAAGGTTTCAAGAGTTTCATGTTTATAGAAGCTCTATCCACATACTGAATCAATTTTTCCAGTAAACTGTATGCAAATCTTGATACTCCTGTTGCCTGTGCAGTTGACTGTTCAGTTTCTGATGGACCACCTTGCCTGGTAGGTCTAAAGAATGATTAAAAACTATAAATTAGATTTTATAGAAGATACACTCAAATATAGACTTCTTTTTCAAGAATTTAATGTTGATAATTTGTAGCACTATAAATACATTCACACACACACACACTGAGACGGTCAAATCTGTCTCAAAGTAGCAGATTTTACATATTGTACAAAACTTTAAAAAATTATTTAAATTTTATAAATAAATCAGCTGGAAGTTGTGTAATGAGCAAAGCCAAAGGTTTTCAGGTCACTTTTCGGCTAGTGAAAACAAAAAGCGGTCCGACAGGCTTGATTTGTAAAAGAAATGATTTTAGAATAAGTGAATAATTTTATTTTTATTCCAAGTTACAATTAATTTTTATTAATTAAAGAAAATAAAATAAAAAATGAAATTATATAATGAAAAAACCACCAGAGTTTAAGTAGGCAGAAAATATAAATATAATAGATGCAGAATATTCTAAACAATAAAGGAAAATTATTTATTAAAAATGTTTAACACAATTGTAATTAATAAATGGTTACCAGATTAACCTAACATTATAAAAGTGTCAAGTGTGGGGCACTTTTCTAGTGACTTTGAAGTATAACTAGTGAACGGAGTGGCAAAAACCATCATTCGAGTTTCTAATAAATTCTAAAAATGTAAAACCCTGCTGATAAAAATTTTAAAATTTATAGCAAAAGTGTATAAACAAATTCCAGAATGAGAAGGATCAGAGTCCATAAGAATGCAAGTTTAAACCGTAACTTAATCGCAAGCGATAGCCAGGTAAAAGTAGTGGGAGGGGCTGGGCTGATTTGGAGGGACAAAAACCATCTCTCATGGCGAGCAGAAGACTTTGTATGTAGATCCATGATAGAAAACGCTAAGATGCTGGTCTGTGGGTATAAACCAGATCTAGCTAATGATAAAAAGTGGAGAAGGTCTGTCTTCAAACGACCGTGATTCAAACTTGAAATTTTATAATGTATTAAACTAAAAACAGTATTAGAAATGAGATTCCATCCTCAGGGAACACCGGAGGAGTTTTCAACCCAAGACCATGAGAGAAGAGGAGGAGCACCACAGTGAAATTTTTGGGGCAAGTCAGAATTTTAATAGCTATATAACCATTTATTACATTTATTAAAGTTTGCAAAATTATTAAAGTCAGATTTGTTTAAGTAAAATTTTGATAACTAATAGATTATTACTAACTAAAAAATATATATAAAACCATAAAATATAAAAATAGTGATGGAAATAAAATAAAAGAAATTTATATAAAGAATGCAGGTTTTAATTTTCAAGATTAATATTAAAGTTATCACAAGCCAGTTAACACAGGAAATATTTAAAGTCAATTGTAATATAAGTGAATTAAATTCAGCCAAAGTAATAGAAAGAAATAGGATGAAAAATTCATAAAGAAAATAAATAATTATTAAGCTGTTACTTATGTTCGTATAACTTATTTTGTGTCCGTATCAAATTTATTAAGCAACCAGGGTTAAATTACTGTAAAAGTGAAAATAATATAAATTTGGTTTGTGAACAGGTAAAGTAAGATTGCAAAAGAGTAATCTTTGAGATATATGTTTAGGCACACAAATATAAATTAAAATAACCTAATTAAGAAGTAATGTCATCTAATACTCAAGAAATGTATGTATGGGCACAAATTTAATTTGTGTACATTATTATCATATTGTATTTAAATATGTATGTGATTTTATGTGTGTAATTTTAAGTATAAAAAACCAAAATGTTGTCAAATAATGACAAATGTTAAATTTAAATAATAGTGCCAACAATATAATTGATGAACTTTCTCTACATTCTAAGAACACTAGGTTTTATAAAAATTAAATAAAAACTTGTCAAAATTATGAAACATAGAAAATGTTTAGCAAAATTAAGATAAATTTTATAACATATTACAAAGAGAAGGTTTTACTTTAATATTTTAATCTCAATTTAATTCAATACAGATAGAAAAATCAATGTTTTAAGTTATTACACCTATCCTGAGGTAATCAACTAAATAAAATTTCAGAAATTTTCCCAACCATCAACATGACCAGAAGTCCATAATTCAAATTAAGCTAGAATAAAGATTTTTTTAAAAGTAGTATTCCTGCAATAGCAAATTAGTAAATTAATTTTACAAGTATAACAAAAATTAATTTAACAAAAAAATTAACAAAAATTACTAAATGTATTATCACATAATTATGATTGAACAATTTGGTTGGTTTTTAAATAAAGTCCAGGTATTTATCCACTGGTAGATCACGCTTGACACAACACAGGTACCAGAAGCTGGTAAGTAAGGTGGATTCATATTTTGACCGCAGTTGAATTGGCGCGTTTCAGCCCTACAGTAGTTATCATCACCATGAACAACTAATGTGTAAAACTTGTGAATGTTATTACGTTTCATAGGGAGGCAGACCGTGGAATGCCTGGTAAACAAGGTTTGACCGTGGCACACACACACACAAAAGGGCAATCGAAAGTTTTATTAAATAATAAAAATTAATTACAATGAAAATATTGAAAGAACCCCAATACCACAAATATAGTAAAAAATAACAAATAAAACAAGTTGCCTAAGATTAAACCCTTATGTACATTTCGATGACCATGTCATCATCTTCAGAGGGTCTTATTACAAAATACAATCTAGCACACAAGAAGTTACAAACTAGAACGATGATTCTAGAAGAATGATTGATCATTCTAGTTTGTAACTTCTTGTGTGCTAGATTGTATTTTGTGTGACATGGTCATCGAAATGTACATAAGGGTTTAATCTTAAGTAACTTGTTTTATTTGTTATTTTTGATCATTTTTATGGTATTGGGGTTCTTTCAATATTTTCATTGTAATATATTGTACCACTGTGCTCTTGATATTGTGTAATAAAAATTAATGTTCCAAAAGTTTTGTTATAGATAATTATCAAATCTTGGGAAATGAGAAAAACTCTCCTAAATAAGCAAAATTATAGTGGGTAAAGTCAACCCACAATACATTTGAATTTTAAAAACTATTTTAAAGCAAAATGAAATTTCTATTTGAATAAATTAGGGAAATTAGGGGAATTGTAAAATAAATAATTAAAATTAAAGATGATGGTAAAGACATTTGGAAAAAACAGAAAGATAAATAAAACAAAATAAGGATTAAAGAATAATAAGAATATTATGCACAACCTAGAGAAAATAAACATAAAAGCAAAAAGCATTCTTTACATATTTAATACAAGAGGTAAAATTTAATTAACTTGAAGCATAAATTTTGTAACAATACCTGAGCATTTGCTTTTTAATGTATATCTATCGTGTTTATACGCTGACACACATTTTTTTAAAAAACAAAAGTATTTCATAAATCTTTATAGAAAACATTTATAAGTTTTTGACAAAATAAGGTAGCTTTATCAAGTAAATAAATTTACCTGTGCAGTTTGTATCCCATATACTGGAGATATTTCAGGAATTCTTGAGAACGTTCTCTGTCTTTCCTTTTCTCTTTGTCAGTAAGTAAATCATAAGGAACAAGCTGGGGATGTATGCCACCACCTTTAAACAAATATCACATAACTACTGCAGTAAATTAAAAAAGTTAAATTCATGAATTTATAAAAACTAGAAAAAGCAACGTACAAAAAATTAATGGTTGTGAGATTTTGCAAGAGCTCAGAAAATATTTATTATTAAACAATCTCTGTTACAAGATCATTTATAAGTCTTTGTAAAATAAATTTATTAGCACTGTTATGACTTCAGTTGAAGTTTTGGAATGAACTTTGAAAAGCGTGTAAAAAGCGGAGGAAAAGAACAAAAATAATCAAATACCTTTTTATAGTAGCTTTGAATGAATTTATTCAATAATATTATTGTATAACTTATTTCAAAATGCTATAGAATGTTTTACCAATTATATTCGTAAAAAGCTATCTTTATAACAGCATTAATTGCTTAAGAACTTTTCCCAACCTTCCATAAAAACTTGATATTGAGTCACTGCTTAGTAATTTCATCAGTTTCTATTACATCGAACAGTAAAAACAAGTACAAATGTAATAAAAATGATGAATAATACACACAGTTCAATATTCAAGTGTGTACCGATGGTAATTGACTCTCCATGTTAAATTAGTTTGCGTATTTATTGGACAGATAAATATGTGGCAGAATTTACATCCCTGAATTGTATATTTGATTAATTGCAAACAATCAACAATGAAAAAAGGTTTACGAATATTATGCCAGATAATGTTTCAATAAAGTTTTTGATTCGGCTGAGAATATAAATGAAATGATTGCTTGCAGTTGAAAAATATTTACATAGTAGATTGCATTATAGATATCAATGCCTCAATAAAGGCAAAATTGATAGATATCAATCTTTGGCCAGAAGTGGTTGTTTAAAAGCTCTCCTTCTACTTAAAACAGAACAAAATGAGATGGTGAGACCTGCACAACAAATCGAGGGTGATGAATTTGACGACACAAGGTATGATGAAACAATTTGTTATTATAAAATATAACCCTCTGTGATCAACTATACTGAACTATAGAATTAACAAACTCAATTACCCAAATAACAGGCCTAAAGGTATTTTTTACCTCTTCAAGTAAATACTAATATAGGCAAACTAATTCAATGTATAAATATATACTGTATATATGTTGCTACAAGTGTTTATACGTAAAAAGTTTATATTTACACATAGCTAATAAATGAAATATCACATGTGTATATATCTTTAGCATAAAAATACATAATCTTTTTTTCTTTAAAGTCATAACCCTCTTCTTAACAAAGAAGGTTAGATTTAATATCTAAGGGAGTTTCCAAGTATGCAGGCCTTGTACATTTTCGGGAGATTACTAAACTGTTTTACACCTTTTAAAATTTGTTACATAATTTTCTACTAATAATGTAAATATATGAACAAACATAACTACTAATAACTTTTAAAAGGATAATATCAAATAGCATGTACCGCATGTAATAAGTTCTTCTTTTTTCTTTTTTGCCCATATGTCATGTGCATTTTCAGCTAGTCTTTCTGCCATATTTTGCATCTCTCTGCTTAAAGTCAGATTGGTCATATCAATAGGATTTGGATGGTAGTTGAATGGAGAACCTGCATCACCCTATTTTCACAAAATACATAACAATTACAATGAAATATTTTACTTGGACAAATAAATAATTACATTACTGTATACTAGATACTACTCTAATTTGAAGTTTAATAAATCACTACTTTTTAACTAAAACAATTGAAAATATGTTACACTTACCTATAGTAGTACTTACTTTTATAATTGTTGAGGATGGCCGATCAGGGAGATGTGTCCCTTGTCAACTCAAACCATAACTTAGCTCATGGTTTTTGCAGCTTGGGGTTTATGATGTCCAAAAGTGTATGTGAGTTATAATGTAATTGGGTTGAGTATGTGTGTAGGGTGTAGTTTGAAATGTTTGTATAACTCATATTGTTCGGTTGTGTATTGTTGGTATTTTTGTTTTGTTATTCAAGAATTTGTAGGTTATATGTTAGATGTCACCTATGTTAGTTTTGGTTTGTGGATATGAGATGTTCTGCAAAGCTTGATTGGGTGTGTTTTTCTTTGTTAGTGCTTTTATGTGTTCTTGGTAGTGTGTGTAAAACGACCTTCCTTATCGTGCCTATGTAAAATCTGGGGCATGAATTGCATGTTAGTTTTAAGCACCGGTGGAGTTGTATAGGTCGTTGATTATGCTGTTGGGTTTAAATTGTTTGTTGAGGGTGTTGTATGTGGAGTGGGCTAGTCTATAATTGTATTTTCAGTTTGTGTTGGTTAGTTTATGGGTTTTTGGTGGATACAAATATCTTATATCCACGAACTATAGCTACACAAACATACAAATTCCTCACAAACAAAACAAAACTTAACAACAATACGCAACCGAACAATATAAGATATACAAACATTTCAAACTACAACCTATACACATACTCAACAAAATACACATACATCCCCACCTTAGTATCCCATCTGCCATTAACCTACAAAAACCATGAGGTCAGTTACGGTTTGAGTTTACAATGGGACACATCTCCCGAAAAGGCTGTCCTCAACAATTATAAAAGTAGTGTTACTATAGGCAAGCAAAACATATTTATAAGTGCTTGAAACTCTTCAGAGCCATGTAATTTAGCAATGTAAAAACCATTTTCTTGAATTAATTGTGCACTAATTGGCATATTCTTACATCTGACATCAACAAACCAATAATAAACTGTTTAGTCTAAATCTTCATATAATACACTGCAAAATTTGTTTCCAAATAGGTGGAAGGCTACAGTCAGACAATCCATCTTAGATTTATTTTAAGTCTTTCATTATTGTAGGTATAGTAGATGGTGCAATCTCAAAAGTTTTAGCTATATCTATTTTCTTCCTTCCCAAATCCACACTTTTTACGTCAAATTTACCTTTGATCATAAACTGATGTCTTTAATCCTTTTATCTCCATTATGAACTGATTCACTAAAATACAGTGAATGACAGGCACTTTTAACTACTGTAAAACATACTGTATGCTGTGCCACAAGATGATACCATACTTAAACTTCTGAAAGTCACAATTGCTAAAACAAACTAACATTCATTCCTTGGTCAAGGAGAGTTTCAGTAATCAGTTATTGCATGTGAGAGGATTTTTTTAAAATGATGCAGATTGTGAGTAATTAATGTTTCCTTCCAAATACGGCAATACACATGACCTGTAGAAACCGTAATTATATTTTTAAAATGTAAAAATATTCTGTTATACTGAAATTTACTTGTTTTAATGGGATTTTATTACACGTATTCATATGGCGAGTCAAACAAAACATGATAGAAAATTTTGTTTTGTTGGTATTTTTTATAATAAGATATGAGCTGTATATGTTTATATATATAAGTAGCTACATATATATAAAGTTTCCTAATTTTCGAGCATCAGCTGAGACTCCATGTGTGATATATCATTAAATATTTATATTGTAAGGGTAGGAATTGGCGATACCAGACTATACAGCATATCAATATTACTTGACTAAGTATCATCAGCATTCAATAAGGAAAAATGAACTAAATATTAATAATAAAATAAACCTATATAAAATGATAATTGTTCATTAATTAACCCTCATGACTTAGGAATAATCACTTTTCTCACAAAAAATGTTAAGAACTATTTAATGAGAAATGCAGGTTACTGTTATAAGTGATAAAGTCTATACTTTTACTCTTGTATAAGACAGTGTATGAATAAAGAGAATCTCCATTTATTACCCTGATAATAATTCCAGAAAGGTGCATGAGCACATTTTCCACTAAAAAAAACTTACCAGTAGTAGGCTGTTGTAAACTTTAGTGTCATAGAACAATTGTTCAGTTTAAAAAATCCAGAACTCCAAACACTTTTTAGAAACTGTGATTATTTTGAGATGGTATCCTTCTTGTAATGTTACCTATACATTAGATAATGAAAGTTTGAAAGGAAATTATTTTAGGATTTTTAATTTCCTTGTATGCTGGGCAGGACAGTTAAAATATTATTCAGATAATAATTTATACTTTTAGGGATTTTAAAAGATCAGTTTATAGAGCTTTTACCTCAAGACAGCTATTCAGTGTTAAACTGATGCTTTGCTTCCAATATGAGAATCTTCAAAGATGGACTGTATATACAAAAGGAAAAACTCACAGCATTTGTAATATCCAGATATTAACTGAAATTTGAATGTGTGTCTGTATTTTATAGGCAAAGGTATTTTTAATAACATAAATAAAATCTAAAAATTACATTCTCAAATAATAATTGTGATATAAATCAGAAGGGTCCCAGGCCTTTTTGCTATATCTAATATAAACATAAAAACTTTGGAATAATTACTATTGTAGGTGTAAATACAAATCTATTAGCCACATATTAATTTCTTTAAAGAGTAATAAAAAACAATGACCCATTATTTAAATTAGCACAATAAGCTTGTTATTAACATATTAATATATAATTGTTTGTAAAATTTCAGTTATGTAAACATTTAAATATTATAATGTTATTTTAATGTTATTATAGCATATATAATACATTTTCTTAAAGAGTGAGTTAACAACAAATAATTGTTAAAGTTGCTTGATGTAATCTTGAATTCACTGATTAAACTATAATTAAAAATTATTTAACTAAGTGATTACATAGGTCTTACAGCCTGACGCGTTTTGAAACAATCGTTCCTTTGACGAAGCAAAGCCTCTACTGACGGCTTAAAGTGATAGCTACAAACGATGTCGGAATGGATTTGACTGAGGAAGGGGTGGGTTATTTTGGTTGTGCGCTATATAATGGAAAAGGGAGTTGGCCTCAAAATGTTTGTGGTCATTTAATATTTTTTCTTTATCTGTTGTGTAATGTTGGAATATCTTGTATTTTTCTGAAGTTGTTAATTTTTAGTTTGTTTTAATGTATGGAGTATGTTTAAATTAGTATGTATGTTAGTGTGTGTGTGTGTGTTGCGTGTTTTTTAGGCGTTATGTCGCCAGTAGAGGCTGTGCTTCGTCAAAGGAATAATTGTTTCAAAACGCGTCAGAAAGTAAGCTCTATGTTTCACTTAGTTAAATAATTTTTAATTATAGTAAAATAATTGTTGTTTGTAAAGAAACATTGTTTGTTTGTAAAAAAGAACTCAGTGCACTGTACAAGTTAGTTAAACAAATACTTTTTATTCAACAACAAATATTTCTCACCATTAAAGATTTATGTAAAGGTATGAAATGTGTTTAGAAAGATAACGAAAGATGAAAAACCATGTTTTAAAACCTTATATGAAAGCATGACAATGGGAAATCATTTGCTAACTTTTGGTGATGAATTTATAAATTTGATTGTAAAGTTTAAAATAAATTAAAATTATAAAGGTTTATCATGATTTATGTATCACTAAGTAAATCCCAGTGACACTGCTAATGTATAGATGGTATTATTAGTGGTAAACCTTATTGTCCACTTCATTGGTTTATGTATCACAAGTAAATCTCAGTGACATTGCTAATGTATAGATGGTATTATTAGTGGTAAACCTTATTGTCCACTTCATTGGTTATATTTTTCACATTTTGTTTATGATTATGTTCCTCATCATATTGAACAGATAGTTACATTGTGAACAGTTCTTTCATTTTTTCTTAAATAATAAATAATTAAAAAATTAGTTGTTATGCTGAATTAGAACTGAATTATTTTAAATGAATTTGAAATATAAGTAATATTGGTGTATTGTAATGCTAATTGATAAACAATATTTTTATTTTCTGCATAAATAAATAAGTTCTTCGGTGTTCTAATGTGATAGTATGGACCTTACAGTTAACCATATAATAAGAATCATGTATTTTCTAAATCGATTTTACATATATTCATTTGACCTCGTGCTTTTTTTTATTGCAAATGCTTTATTTATTTGTAATGCAAATGCTTAACAAATCATGAATTGAAATAAATTTAATGTAATTGTTGATTCTGCAATCATTGAAATTCTTGGTAATAAAACATGTTAAATTTGTTTTAATAAAAATATGATAATAATTCTAATATCCTCAATGTTGATAGTCACTCTAATTATGTTGTGTCTAAGTGTTTTTACAAATAAATGTGTGTCATTACAAAGCTGTGGTGTGTTTAAGTTATGTAATATAATAATTAGTCAAGGAATTTTTAATTGTAATTTGTGAGGTGACAGACTTCGCCAATTCATTGAATTTAAATACTTTGTTTAACACTTTCACTTTCATCAATGACGGTATCAATAAATTTAAATATAATCTTTGTTTTACTTTTGTTTAGATATTTCTAACATTTAGTAATAGTTTTGAAAATGTGTTTGACAATGGATAATTGAAAAAATGAACATAAATGTTGGTTTTTAATTTCCATTTGTGTACTTTACATCATAATAATGATGATTTTAAACATGCATCAATTTCAACTGTGCTTGTTAAAAATGAAAACACAAGCAGTGTTC